>JAEQML010063085.1:0-23539 GCA_016904865.1 Pissodes strobi | reverse complement strand
ATTTCTCCTATTTTCATTGATAATTCATATTCGATGGCATAACGTGTGTATATATTTTGATATTGTTATTAACATAATGTGCATACATATTTCTTCTATTTTCATGGATACTTCATATTTGATGGCATAATATATGTATATATTTTGATATTGTTATTAACATAATTTGCATAAATAATCCTTCTATTTTCATTGATAATTAATATTTGATGGCATAACATATGGATATATTTTGATATTGTTATTAACATGATTTGCATAAATATTTCTTCTATTTTCATTGATAATTAATATTTGATGGCATAACACGTGTGTATATTTTGATATTGTTATTGACATAATTTGCACAATTATTATTTCTTTTATTCTCATTGATAATTCATATTTGATGGTGTACATTTAATGAAATCGTTTTATGCTGTGAACAACACTGCTTTAAATGAAAACAAAAATGTATTGTTTGCTGTCTTTTCGTGCTGGAATTTTGGTTTTAGTATGACTGTGATTGCAAGTAAGAGCTTTTGTGAAATTACTAACATTTTCCTACCCTGACGGGAGAATATCCTAGTTATAAATGTAATGATCATTCTAGAGATATTGGCCCTAATTTCAAATTTAGCTGAGTAGCCTCCGTATCCCAGGACCTCAGTACCCTCCAGCGGCGACTGGCTAACTAACACCCCTCTTCGGTAGTGTAGTGGTTATCACATCCGCGTCTGGCACGCGGGAGACTCCGGTTCGATTCCCGACCGAAGAGCTATCTCTTCAGTTTTAAATGTATTGTTACAAGTGTAGAACTACAAATTGTCGTTCGGGAGACAGTAATTTAATTAATTATTATACTAATAGATTATACAGCATAATTCGGTTTAGGAATTTAGATCGAGCGTTTCTCTGCCGTACTCTTCCCCCTCGTGAATTCCAGGCTGAGTCCGGCACGCTCTTCTTTAATAAATTAGGCGTATTAGGAATCTGTGGTTTCATTTACATGACGCACCTTTCCCTCTGGCAAATTGCCCTAGCAGCAGTGCCAACCCTCTACAACTAACTAACTAACAATATCATGCAGTATAACAGCATCGAATAATATCATTCCTATAGGTACATTATTTTGACATTTATATAATCTATATTTAATAAGAATCATTTCGAATTTTCAACTCAATGTTGACAGAATGGCGACTGTGAATTTTAGACTTAATGATCTAGTAATAATATATTGGATATTTCCTGACCGTTACAACTTGAAATTTTAAATTCACATTATAGTATTTTTTCAAACAAAATTAAAGCTCTTCATGTTGAAGGTAAGGAGTTCCTTGAAGATTTTCCGACGAAGCCCTCCAGTAATATAAGGAAAATTATGATGTATAAAAAATCATATTATGATTTCATGAAGGAAATGAAAAACTAGATATTGATGTGTACCTACAATTGAAGAAAGGACCATCGTGATTTATGTTTTCCATATTGTAAACCAATGATTCCATTTTCGAAAAGAACACTCAGACTAAAGTTTGAACTTGGTACTTGATCTGGAAAGATAATTATTACGCTTATTATCTAAACATATTTTTAAATCCTTAAGAGTACGTTCGACAAACTTTAGTATTAAAAGAGCGTAAACTATGATAGGTAAGAGACAACTTGGTCCAGTGCAAAGTATCTTAAAAGCAAAGGCTCCTCTGGCAACAAGTTCAAACCTTATTCGTTCACTCAGTGCCAAACAGATCCTTCAAGGGAAATGTCCCTTGAATGGCTCCTCCTTAAAACAAGTCAGTTTATTACAATTAAGTTAACTTATATACGCCAATCTATTCTAAAGACAAGCAAACCTCTTTAAATCAACTTGGATATTAAATATACTTACTGCGCAAGCTGAGAGACACCAATCGGCTGCAATACGTAGCCATCTAGTATGACAATATTAAATGGGATGATGAATCATATATTGGTAAAACAAATCGGACATATTGCTTCAAAAATGATACAGAAATTATGCAGACAAAATATTTGGTTAAAAGCCATTCACAAATGGAATACATTAGTGTGCCTTCCATATTTGAAAAAGGCAAAAAATAAATACATTTGCGCTACATGCAACTATATGCAAATTATTAACTTCGCCCATCCAAATTCTAAAAATCGATACATAGATTTTTAATGACGACTTCATAATTAGCTATTACTCTTCTATTCAGGTAGAAAATATATGGGTGACTAATTTAAGGGCCCTAAAATATTCATAATATTTAGCGCTACGTACAAATTGAACTCTGATGAAGAGTGAGATGAGAGCTTGTACCAGTCCGCCAAAATAGTAATAATACGGAAGAGATTCAAGATGTGTATCAAGACCTTTTGCCTATAATCCGAGACAAGTTTAACCAGTATATCTTGCGCTAAAACGTAACAGTATAAAATACTACCAAAACCTCGTAATCATAGAAAAAATACATATTTTTGGCGTTTTTTTAACCAAACTGATCTATAATTTTTTTAAACGCGAACGTCGTTAATGATATTTCATTTAGTTGAAATACGCATATTTTAGCCAAAATTGAAAACTTTGGAAATTTTATTTTAAATACAGGAATTTTGTGTAATTTTCCACAAAATACTAATTTTCATAAACATGATTTTGACTTACGAGCGAAGGGTAAAGTTAGAAGGTAGAAGCAAATAAAGTAAGTAAATAAGTTTAACTTATTTTAACAAAGATGAAATAAACTTCTTTATTACAAATTTCAGATCATTACTTTAAGAAGGAGATCTATTCATAGCTATAACTTATTTTCCTTCCTACGTCGAAGCATCGTCATTATATTAACATAAAATGCCCGGAAGATGAGTAGTGAAATGTCAATCTAACTGATATTTATGAGAACTCTGTTATTATTTCTCCGAGAAAAATGATATATAATGTGAGATGATGTAGTATTATTAGAGAGCTTAGATATTTTCTATGCGCAATAGAGCGTGCATATTCTGACTTGTGAAAGCAATGGGGTATAATAACAATTCTATTTACTATTGGTTCTAATTCTTGCCTCTATAGGTAATGTATTATTGACATGTTTTCAGGTAAATTGCTTTTAATAATTATCGACGTTAATTTCAAATAAACTGATTACGTTGTTGAGGAGCATGTTTATGTCATTTAGCCATAATTATCTCATTTCTCTTAAAGAGTGACTTCAATAATATATTCTTCAGTCAAGTTACATGCATATTCAAAAAAGGACATTAGACCAAATTTAAATCTTCATTTGGTGCTCCTAAAAACCACAGCCGGAAACCGCGCCAAGCTCTTTATTAGCCTCTAATTTCATTTATTCATTTTGACATCAGATTAAAAGAAACTGAGGGCAAATAAAGTAAAGTTAAGAAAATTTGTGATGACCATTGCGCAGACTCGCACGGACTAACTTTTAAGCGTGCAAATTAGGCACCAATTCAAATGCTGCCGAAGACCAGCACCAGTACTGGTTCTGGTCATATGAAGCCCGTTGCGGTCACATGCTTCGCACAAGCATCAGCTCTTTCATTGCGTTAATATCCTGTATATCTAGGTATTCAGATCAGTGTAAGTTTATTCTCTACCTAGTTTGGTGAGTAGTTCCTGGCAGTTCCATAATGCTCTGGATGACCAACGGCTAGATTCAAGAGATTTTGACGCCGCTTGACTGCTCGAGAATATTTTTAATGACTTGCATTTCTAGGATGAGCCACTGTGCAGTCATATCAAGCGCTCTAATTTCAGCCCGAAAAATGGTTACATTTTGCCTAGGAAATAATAGTTAAGCTCAACCTTACCAATTTTATTCCATGCAGCGGCTCCTGTGCCATCATTGGTCTTGGAAGCGTCATTGAATCAACTATTTTCTGTTGTTCTCAGATGTTCCGAGTCTTTTGCCCATTCGTTCCTCTCTGGTAGAAAGGACGTTATATGCATGGAACTAGTTAGTTTTGTTTGGCATAACATCTGATGGTAGACCCAATGTGCTGTCCCGCTCATTAATTTTTTTTAGCTTATAGGGCACCATGGTGATCACCTGCAGATTGTTGATCACCGCCTGTGTCAATCTGTACGTAGCCCATCTATTAACAGCTTGTGAGGAGCATTCCACCGCCTGACGAGAATCACAAACCCATGCGATGTTTAATGTTTACATTTGCAACGTTTGTATGTCTAATATTACACTTTACGCATGGCCTTTCGCTCGTTATGGAAGGGGCAACCAACAAAAGCCATCTCAAAACATGCCCAAAATGAAAACTTTTTACGAAGATAACCTCAAGAAAATAAAAAAAAACACCAACGGGAATCGAATCCGGGCCGCCGAATCACGGGCCGAGCATTCTGACCACTGAAATACCAGAGCGCTTGAAAGCAATCTATTGCTCCGTAAAGACATCGGAAAACTAGCATTTCAAAAAGCAAGCGCAGGACTCGTAAAGCGGTGGAATGCTGCTCCCAAGCTCTGTTTATCGCTAATAGCCCATCTGGCCTCTCTCTCCAGTACTATTTGGAGAGGTGGCAAATTTAAAAGATACTCAAGCGCTGATGTGTGTGTAGCGCCGAAAGCGGCAATAACTGCCACAAACGCTTTAAGGTGTATAATTTGATTTTCGCCGAGCTCTGTAAGCTCTTAGCTACCGTTATCATTGGTCTTATGACCGCAATATATAGCTAGTGCATTTCTTTGGGATGTATGCCCTATGTTTTGCCACAAATACGTCTGCATGTCCATGCAATTTTATCCAGATTCTCATTCAAATTAAGTGTTTTATCTACCTGTGTTCGCAAATGGGAAAAATTTCTCTTTCGAGTGAAGGTGGTCTTAAGTTTCTCAGCCTTTTCTTTCTTGTGAACGGTACTATAACAATTAATCTTACAAAAATACTTTATCTCATTTTGGAGCAAGGGTTCCTATTTTCAGATTCCTAGAAGTGTGGTTTTGATATTTTTGGTTTGTTTTGTGATTTGGAATATTTCTATTTCATTATAGCCGGATATCAACTTTCTGCTTTTAATTTTCTCGATTTTCTTTAGCTTTTCCGGAACAAAGGCGGCTGATTAGGATGAAATATGGTATATAAACAAACCGGCTAATGGTCATATTTGAATGTTTAACCATAATAGGTGTTTTTCTTTCACCTGCACTAAGTACACATTTTGCACCAACCCTTTTTCTTTCTCCGGTGCACTTGCACTGAGTGTCATTTAATGCAGCACTTTCTCCACCGACAATTTTGTTGGCCTAAGTTGGTGCAGGATGGTGGGAACATAGCGAACTGGCGGAAAAATAGTAAACAAATCAAAACTTAACGTATAATTTTGTTAAGCTGTTGCTGCCCAAGGCCCAAGACAATTTTGTAAGAAACCCATGAAAAAGACATTCTTTGCGATCACAACGGTGAGATGGCTTTTTCTTTCGCTACTTCACGATTATTTGATGGAGTTACACTGACGTACACCAAGTGCTGTTGGTGTAGGTGAAAAAAAAAACACCTATTATATCTTAGTTATTATCACCTATAGGAAGTTAATTGTAGCCATATATCATCATACTATTCCATCTTATTTCGTTTTACATAGATTTTAGGGAAACCTTCATTTTATTGATTAATTTTCACTATGTCATTCCATTTCGAGAAACGGATTGTCATCTGATTTAACGTTTTGTCTTGCACCGAGCATAAAGCCCATTTTGGTTATTCCGAGATTCATTCCCCACAACTCAAAAGTTAGTCCAAAATATTAAAGAATCCTATTAAAATCCACATTTATGTGCGTGATAACCTTTCAATCAAAAGAAATATTACGTTTGGATAATGAAAGTACCTTCGATTATTCCTCACCGATCACTTACTAACACTGCTAACCATATATTATTATGTCCTTCCGCTTATTATCCGAGGATATTATTAAAGGCGCCACCAACTTGTAGACGGCACAAGTCAAAAAATTCCCAAGATGTAATTTGGAACTCGTCTTGGCTTACGCTTCGCAGCAAGAAAAATGCAACTAATAAAACCAGAAATTAAATTAAAAAAAATGATTCAATGTACCGCAGTGATTCGCATGAATTCAGCAGGTTATTTCATTCCACCAATGATAGTGTTTCCCCGTGCCCGAATGAAGCAAGAATTCGGAATTGGTGCTCCACCGGAAACATTAATTGCTTGTGAGCCTTCAGGTTGGATGAATATTTCGCTGTTTGAAAAGTGGTTTGACCATTTTATTAAATATTCTCATGCATCTAAGGATAATCCAACCTTGCTAATATTAGATGGTCACAAGTCACAGACCCAGAATCTTGGAGTGATAATCAAAGCTCGAGAAAATGGAGTTACGATTATATGTATTCCGCCACACTGCACACATAGAATGCAACCCTTAGATGTGTGCTTCATGGGTCCACTTTCAACGTTCTATAGTCAAGAGCGAATACCTACCTTAGAAATAATCCAGGCAGAGTTATAACTATTTACAATGTGGCTGAGCTTTTGGGTAAAGCGTATCTCAAAGCTGCGACACCTCTTAATGCAATGAGTGCTTTTAAAAAGACAGGGATATTTCCTACAGATCGCCATGTTTTTACAGAAGAAATGTTTGCAGCAGCCTTGCCAACTGATTTTCCCCTGCCAGCAGCATCAACACAAATTATTGAAACACCGGAAATAACTGCAAGTAGTGAAGTTACGCCACAAGCCGAAAATAATTCAAACTTACAGAATTCTGAAAGGCCACAGCAATAACGATTTGAAAGAACACCTTCTCCACGACCTTCCACAACAAGCGTACAACAGACATCTCAAAGCACTTCTTCACTACAACTTCCCATGTCAGATATACAACAAATACCTCGAGACACATATATCAGTCCAGAAGCTTTGAGGCCATACCCAAACGTCACTTCCAGAAAAAGCGATGTCCAAAGAAAACGAAACACCGGAAAAGCAGCCATACTCACCTCCACTCCTTATAAAGAAGAATTATCCGAAAGTGAACAGAAAAAAAGAATCCGGGAAGCTGGACGGATAAAAAAAATCTAAACCAACCAACCAAATCCATTGAAGGAAAATACGCATCCAAAAAAGGGAAAGCAAAGGGAAAGAGCGTAAAGGTTAAATTTATTGACAATGATGAATCCAGTGAACAAGAGTCTGATCCGGAATGTTTTTATTGTGGAAACAGTTACTCTTCAAGTAAAAAGGGGGACGGATGGATCAAATGCAACCAGTGCCTCAGATGGGTTCATAAGCATGTGCGGGAGCAGAAGATGATGAAGATTATTTCTTATGTGACAAATGCCAATATTAAGTTTTAAACGTGGTAACTAATTTAACTATATAATCCTCTTGTGTTTTTCATATTTTAAAATAAATCCGGTTAAGAATATTTCATGTCTTATTGCCCTTTGGATAGAACTAAAATTTCGCTGCTTAAATACGTATCCCGTTTTAGAATTACCCAAAATCCCATTTTATCAACATGTGTGGATAAAATGGGAAACATGCAACATTTAAAAAATATATATTTTTACAAAATTGGTTAGTTCCTGAATCCAGATATTCCCTATTATGATATTAAAATGATAATTCAGCAGATTTATACATGAGTGAAAATTTAAAAATATTCCCAAATATTTTTCTTGAGCAGTTGTACCTTAAGTATCCCATTTTAGGCACACTTCCCCTATGATATACTAGCTACTTGATATAATAATAACATCAGGTCGGATTTTTGTCCCTTTCTGAGTAGTAGGTGTCCGACTAGGTTTTGGAAACATCTTTCAAAGGCTCTGGTTGTGCAGTTCAGTTTGCTAGCTATTGTCTTCATGGATTTTAATGTTTGAACTCTCTTTTAATCACTCAGAAAAATCTTCACAAGCTTTTCTTTGATCTACAAGTTAATAAAAACTTAACAATTTGTTCGACACAAATGTAACATTGACTTCGTCTATTATTTTAAGCAAATTCCTTGCAATACCTACCTCAAACAATTTAGAGATCATAAGACTCATCTAATGTATATTGTAATTCATTTGTCTAACGATGTTTAGAAATATTATTTCATTTTGTTTTCTTCGCCTTTCGAGGAAACTTCGTGTTTTCATTTCTTAAGTGGCAGGCACATATGATTTTGATAGATAGACAGGTTCAATCAAATGGACGTTACCAGGATACCAGGTAACGGTTTCCTGCAGATTTTTAAGGCATATTTACTGGTTGCTTGATAAATATGATCTAGAGATGAAGTTCGATGAACCGAGTTGTGACGTTAGATGCTTTATCATGCGATTGGGCTCGTTATTTCAACTAAGTTAAGTTGGCAACAATGTTTAGGAAGTCAAGGTGTTGGAATTCGGGATCGGGAGTGATACGGTCTTTCTTTTCCGGCGAAGACCTATCTTTTGTAAAGCCTATTCGAGGTGCCTCATGGACTGGTTGTAATAATTAGGTTCATTATTTTGTGATATTTTTGTTACGCTGATGCATTTCGACCCTAACCAGCGGCAGTGCTATGGAGGCTACCTATAAAAGTTTTTGCTTAGTTATGAGAATCCTACCTCCACGTGGTAAGTCATAAATTTTTCATGCTGTCTTCAGTGTATTTAATTGTATTTTCCAATCTTTATAGAAGAATACCTGTTGCTGTTGCTCTCATATGCCGATCCTTATAATTGACTATTATTAGTTTTGAAGAAATGTTCGTCCCCCATGTTTTGTTCCACTGGCCTTTACCAGGAAGGAAAGGGGCAATAGAACCCTATAGATAGTTTTATAGCAAAGAAAAAACTAGTTAAGTTATGAAAAACTTTATAAGTTGTGAGTAATATCATTTACCTTTTTGTAAGACTATCTTGGCAAAGTTTAGATTTTCAAGAAATTAAGTGACTAGTTTTACATGCCATATTTTATATCCTTGCGGCAGAATAAAACATGATTTTTAAGCCCTGTGCGCTACACATCAACTCATCATTTTAGTAACCTATTAATTTATATGCCAGTATATTTGCCAACCAGTTGAAATCTGACACCACTGTCAACAATAAAATAGTCATTATTATGTAATTGTTTTTTTTTATATCAAGGGATCATATCCATACTAGGGAAAGAATAAAGTATTTATTTTGGGGAAATATTATGTCTTATTGAACAGCACTTGTTAGGATTTAATAACATTGTAAATATTTCCTAGTTGAGTCTCAATTAACTAGGTGGCGCCTAATAACTTTACTAAAGTGTACCGAAAAATCCACGAACCCTGCTCTCCACTGTATTACTGGTTGCCGTTCGCATCTATTGACAAGTTTGCTAAATTGGTTTCGGAAAGGTTGCCATAATTGAAAGCTGTAAATTCAAATAAAGTCAGCCTACCGCCGACGCCGAGTAAAAAAACAACATGCTTTTAAAAGTTGAAATTTCCAGAAACTAACTAATCAGTTAAATTTAAAAGAATCTTTTCGGCTAGCTGCGATATGAAATGACGTAAATTAACATAGAAACCAACAAACAATAGAAACTAAAAGATTTGTTTACCTGTTGCGATACGTATGCAAAATAAATTACCGGATAGGCAAGGAATAATTACCTAATATAAAATAAGTGAAGCGAACGAAAATAAACATTAACTATTTAGTTACTGAATACCCCAAACATGATCAAGTACCTTTTACACTTCCGAGTCCACAAAGGCGTTGTATCAACTCTCAATATTGTGATTACAATATGTTATACCCGTGAAATCCAAGATATTTTACCCTAAACATTATTGAAACAATAATTTTTTATTAATGAAAAAATCTTTAAAATTGCCTTAAGTTAACTAATTAAATTAGTCTTAAGATATTAAATAAAGAATAGCAAAGAAAAGACAGGTCTGAAACGCAGAAATTTATCTTACTTAGTGAAGAATTTGATTTCATAGATGTTTTTATTCCTTTTTACATTTTAAAAGCTCTAATCTAGCACATGTGTGACCCCCTTTACCTTTTCCAGAAGACAATGAAACTGTTACACCCGACGCGTGTTTCGTCATCATATTAGCATCATCAGGAGATGAATAAAAATACCGGCGAATTGGGTGGCCACATAGTGGGATCTGTAACAGGCTACGACTACTTATTATACGATAACCCGGTTTCTGGACGAAATGGCGAAGGATCATAATAAAAATTTACATAGAGGTCAACTAAGGAATGTATTCCAGGGGGGGAAATAATCAAACATCATATTATTTATTAAAATAGACTACAAAAATTATATAAACACCTCAATAGTACTAGTATTGGAAAAGCATGGAACCGAATCCATTAAACTAGGTATTCTAAAGCAAATATTTCATATTTATGTCTTTGTATATCAAATGCACATGCCTTCTTATGGACGAATTAACTTTACACACACGATATATTGTTGCAGCTGGAACCACAAAGCTTCGTTCTATATTGGTATTTTCCCCTGGGTTTTGTCCTATTATGCTGTCTTTCTAAATGGAGACTCTCGTCCACTCTCTGGTTTCACCTAATTATGGCTTTTAATTGCTGATTCGAGATATCTAGGGCATCTAGAATGCATATCAGCCTTTCTTGGGGGGTTGTGTCTAGAAGAAAACAATAGTGATAGATTGTTTACAGATTAGTTGGAATCTAGTACGGTTGTGTTGTGAGATTAGTTAGGATTATCTAGTACTGAAATTAGAACTTACTTTTTGTACATTTGTTGGTCATTCTGTGGTAATTTTCACGTTGATTTAGACTTGATAATATATTGTTTTGCTTAGGTGATTACGGAATATTTTAATTTTGAGAATGAAACATTGACGTTTGTTAGAAGTATGTCATGTCACTTCGGATTTGGACCATAGGCTATAGACAATCGGAGGAAGTCGCATCGAATCCGTCCGTCGCTATCGACCTTGAGAACCACTCTAATTCGCGTTGCATTTATTGTAGGATTTAGCTATCATACGCTTGAATTTGCTGATTATGTTGGATGGTATCAAGGTTTAGCACCCTAGGCTTGCGTATTGACGCAGTATTACACGGACTCTCCATTATTCAAGTTCGATAATATTTCAGCTCGGAGTAGATTCTACCTACGCGAAAGAAATTGTTCTATGTTTCATATAGTCTGTGGAGATAATTTTGGCGGTATAAGTGACAGCTTTCCGGACAAGCGCGTGGCCTTCACGGTCGACACGGTTGATAAGTTAATGCCTTATTTGTCATAATGCTATTTGTGGCTCGTGTTGATTGAAATTTTAGACTGCCGCATAACGCGTGGGTTATATATTCCCACCAAGCATTTAATAGTATATTATGATATAAGTGTATAAGAGGGCCTTTAAAGCACGCGCGACATATTTCAAAACACGACGCGCAGCGGAGTGTTTTGTAAGTCGCAAGGGCTTTAAAGGCCACTTATACACGTATATCATACGCTATTTTTTATTACGAATGCATCATAATCTCAAAAATGTTTTAAATGTTAAACTTAAGGGATATATTGACGAATATATTAATTTGTCACATTTGACATGATCAAATGTTTCCATAGCAACTTTTAAAAAAGTAGGCGCATTATACACATCATTTTAAGCACGCTGCAGCGTGCGATAATCGTTGATTATGATGCATGCGTAATAAAAAAGTAGATTCTAAGTGATTCAAATCATTTCGATAATGAGTCACTTTAGCGCTTGTTTTGGCGAATCCGGTAGTATGACATCATAACTTTCTAGTACTTTGTCACAAATAGGGACGCTGTTGCCAACATAGTATGTTGAGCCGGCGCGATGTTAATTCTGCTAGCCTCGTCTTTTTCAGAACAAGCCGATTTAGTCTTTATGTGATCTTGAAGGAACCAGTAGGCTTCAGTGCCGAGCTCTCGAAATTGGGAATTTTTGTTGTGATACTGATATTTAGTGTGAAATATACAGTGCCCTAGTTAGGGGATTATTCAACGAAGCCCTTGAGCAGGATTGTGGTCGTCGATGGTTTCTCGTCTGATGGATGATTGTAGATGAAGGAAGATTTGTAGATTCGACCACCTGCACCCACGTTTGGGGATTTGACTTTCGAGAGTTGCCACACACTTGAACCCCGTTTGACATCTAAAGGTATGTTGTTTGAGTAATTTTGATACAGATATTGTTTTGATCTGTTATTTGTTGAGGTTCTGTATCTGTTTCCTTCATATCTTGGTTTGATCACGGTTCTAATTTGCCCTATTTGTTTCAGGGGTTTTTGGATTTTTATTCCCGGACTTTTTAACTTTGGATTCTTGGATTTTTATTTTTGGATTATTGGTTTTTATGGGCATTCCATTGTCCTCTTACGTTCCGGTTTCCCACCTGGGTTCCAGACTGCATACTGAGACTCCTCCGACAACACGTGGTTTCGGAGTAACCACTAAGTTGACTGCGTGTCTCGCTGTCTGATCTAAGCCTCAACGCCTACGAAGTGTGTCTTCTCTACCTTGACGCACCAGTGATTCGACGAACACCTGGATCCTGGATGAACTCACTGTTGGCTTGATAACGTATCAGATAAGTCTTAATTTAGGATATTATCTAGTGTATTTTGGGACTTTTATTTTATTTCATTTTATTGTTGTTTCATTTTATTGGTGATTTAAAGCTACTTAAATTGAAGTTTCGGGTGAATTTATGTAATAATCGAAGTAATTAATTGGCTACAATATAGCTATCTGCGAGTTATTTGGGAGTAACTGGGATTATTCTCAATAGTTAGCATAGGTATACGGGATTATTCAGCTAATCCGGATAGTATTGGCGTGTTATTAATTCATTCGCGTGTTTTACTTCTTTTCTGCGTCGTATATTATAAATATTTTTGAAACTGTTCGCATATAAGCATAGCGTATCGACGCGTAATCATATAGCTTTACCTCTGGCACGGATACTATTTAATAGGTGAATATTTTACTCACATTAATCTCTAGTATACTTGAACTAGATCTGAATTCTTGAAATTATTTATAAGTGCTAGCTCTGCGCGCGTTAACTTCTCGCTTATTGATTAGTGTTATTTAGAGTGTAGAAGTAGAAGAAGTTATCATATTTTTGTACCGTATAGATTGATAGCACCAATCAAGGGCATGTAAACGACACGTGATCACGTCTTCGTATTTATAGGGCGCCGTAGATATAACATAAAGTACTGCTTCATTTTTAAACCGTTACTTTTAATATTCCATCTTTAGTATATTTATATATTAATTGTCATAGCTACAAATACAAGAAATTCTTCTTGTAGCAATTATTTTTCCTTATTTAATTCAAAAGTATAGTCACCAATACGGAATATACACTTGTTATTTTTTTTTAATTGCGGTGGTATTTTTTTATTTGTTTCCCGTTCCGAGTTTTCTCAATAGGTTACAGCGGGGAGGAGAGCAATTCGTGGTTATTGGTCGAATCTCACTGAAGATCCAACATCAGGGCATGGCGATAAGTTAACCGCGTGGCGCTCAGGCATTATAACTCACCACGACCCTTCTCCACTGTCTAAAAGCTGGGGGCCGCCATTGTTCCTGCACTAAAGGCTGTACCACCGATGGTGAACATGGAGATTATTGTGAAGTTGGAGATTATTGTAAACTTGTATATTTATGTAAATTAGGTTTGTATTTTTTTTGGGAACTGAGCGTTACAGATCTAGAAGTAGAAAATTTATCAAAACAAACAATGTCCAGTTATTATTAACTATAACAAACATTGCTTTCTGATCCAAAATTATGCCTGTTCACAAAACCATTTCAATTGAATTTACACTCATCAGTAAATAGCATAAATTGTTTCTGACTGCTTTTTGTTGTGCCCATCGACAAGATATAAATTGTTTTTCAAATTCATTTTCGGTAACTTCTTTAAGCTGTTGAACATAAGGATGAAACTTATTTTTCTGAAGACGTTTTCCCTACAGCGATTTCTTTAAGTATTCTAAATCCTAACGTAAATGTTTTACGCTAAATTCTGGATTCCCTACAACTGAGAGGCAGATTGCCAATTGATTTTCCTTTAGAACTTCTTTTTCTTGTGTTCTTTGCGTTGGCTACGCTTTCAGTACGATCGATTCTTTCTTTTAGTATTTGCAGCATTCTTGTCTATGTTTCGAAATTTTTACGCATACACTCTTGAGACCAAAAAAACAGTTGCAAACCATTGACCAATGTCGTAAATCAAATTTACTAATTCCTGCCGATGGTAATTCATAAGCCAAAATATTTTTAGAAGGTAGAATTATCCCCATTTATATAACGTCAATCAAAGTTTTCTCTAAATTAATGACAAAGCTGCAATCGAAGATCGGAGTATTAAATGGACACCTTGTATAGAATTATAGCAAAAATATGTCACTATTCTGGCAAATATTATATTTGAGATAACTTCAGGCTATCAATTTTTAAGTATTTTAAGTACTAAAATAACATAAATAAATACAAATTGAAATTAGCTGAAATTTTCCGGCATTCGTTGAATAAACCAGGATATTTATGAAAGCCCAATGGTCGAGTCTTGATTCAAATAAATATCTAAAGTTGCTAAATTAGTTTCAAACTTTCACAGTCGGAAGTTGGAAGGCATTTATTTAGAACTGTATTTCATGCTTGCCGAACACTTGACGCTAGTCAGATTTCTGTGACTCTAAAACTGCATCGAATTTTATATCCCGATATTTCAGTTTTTCATACT
This sequence comes from Pissodes strobi, assembly GCA_016904865.1. Classification (NCBI taxonomy): domain Eukaryota; kingdom Metazoa; phylum Arthropoda; class Insecta; order Coleoptera; family Curculionidae; genus Pissodes; species Pissodes strobi. The sequence continues at coordinate 8,808 of JAEQML010063085.1, read as the reverse complement.
TTATGGAAAGCAATTTGCTTTCTATTGATGTTTCCATAGCGTTATTTGCCAAATATTGTCGACATCATCGAAACAATGCTGTCGATGACGGGTATGTTTGAACAGCGATACTTTAAGGAACAATCAGAACGTATGAAATACGAAACATGAGTTAGTGGAAGGATATTTATGTTTAACCGTGGTGTTTTGTTCTGCTTTTCAATTTAGTTTTGCCATTCGGCTGAATTGCGCCTAGTCTCACTTTATTTAGTATTTTTAAAATTGATAGATTCATCAGCTAATTGAAAAAATTAGCAAGATTTCGGTGAAAAAGTCAAAAAAAATATTCTGATTTTTACTACCAATTTTTAAAAATAAATATGATTTAAGATCAACCGATTTTGGTTTGCCGGTGGACTTCATTTTACTTTAACATTTTAATAATTACTAGGACTAAAGCGGCTTAAGCCCGCAACTATGCCACTAAATTATCAATAGTAACTATTTCGAGTATGTTTTCGAAAATCAGATATTTAGTCTAGAAAAATAATTGCAGTATCATCACACTACCTTCTATCATTCCTTTCCCTTTAAACAAAGTATCAAATATTTATACTTAAACATTAAATCATTCAATGGGGCATATCAAAATAATTGATTACAACTTTTGATCTCATACTTGGCGAAATATCTTACTTGCACAGAAATGGCCCAAGGAAATAAATAATAATATTCTAAAGACCCGTCAACCGGAAACACTTCAGCAAGTCTCCGAAGTTTCTCAATGGATCTAAAAACTCTAGTTAGCAGTTAACTTATTTACTTAGACGTGAACTTCATGCTTGCTGAACACTTACGCTTGACTGTTTTACTGCTTGGCTTGGACTTCAGTTTTGACCGTAATATTAAAACTTTTTATTAGAGAACAGAAATGCTTTCTCTCCAATTACTTTTATTTTTCTGTACATGTTTTACGATTTCAGTGCCATGCTGAATTAATTGTATCAATATTATAATAAAAAATATAGGTCGATACAGAAAAATCTATATTGTAAATAGGAATAATATTTTTTTTTATTTAGCGTATGACCGACAACAAGAAATAATCACAAACAGGGTTACAAACAAACATTTAACGAATTAATATAAGCTATTGATTCTAGCGTCGCTGTCAGGAAATCTTTGGGTGTCCCTTCATAGGCGGTTATAGGGCATTCTTCTATAATGTGTTTTATGATTTGATTTTCACCACATTCGCAGAGGGGCGTCGCTGTCTTGCCCCTCTTATATAGGGCGTAGGCACATCTACCATGCTGGGTTTATAGTTGCTCATGTTTTACGTGGTAAGTCATAGCCTAGTTGTTGTTGGGTAATGCATGGGATTTGGTTGTTCTGCTTCGTGGTCCATTCTTCGTACCAAGCATTAGTTAGGCTAAATATTCCTTCGATGGCAGCTATTGTTGTTCTGATGGGCGGCTTTCTAGATCGAAGGCGGTTATGGCTAACGTCTTCAATATCGTATATTTGCAGATTTCGGTTGTCCATTATCTTTTTACACTCTCTCGTAAGCGCTTGTATGCATCGCAGGTTTGGGGGTGGTATATGACTAAGTACTGGGAGCCACTCCGCCTGAGTATACTTGATTACAACCTCTATCATTCACAATGAGCGTTAATTCTGTGGACATGAGGGCTGTTAAGCCACACTGGCGCACAATATTTAGCAAGGTTAGGCAAGACCAGGCTTAGGGTTGAAGAGCGTCAAGTGGAAGCCGTCGCTCCACACGTTGTTTCGCAGCGTTTTCGTATAATGTTATTACTTGTTTTCAATGTCTCTGTTATTTTTGTTAAGTGCTCCTTGAATGAAAGTGTTCTATCAATTGTTAGGCCTAGGTATTTTGGTGTTTTGTTCTGGCTGAGCTATGTATTCTCAAATTTGATTTTAAGCTCCCTTTTAGCAGATTTGTTGTTTAGGTGTAAGCATGTCACCTCTGTTTTGCTGACGTTTGGTCCAAGTCGGCAGTCAGAATCTCTTCAAACTCTTACCTACATATCGTGGTTAGTGCTCAGTCATCAGCGTAGCTCAGTCATCGTGCTTTTTACATCTTGTCTCTGGTGTTCAAAAACCATTTTTTGAACACGTCTTCAAATCTAACGATTTAATTTTCGTACAGTTTAACATTCCACGCCACTGTCCTCGCATACCAAACAATTTAAAACCTTGGCGATACCACTAACGCCATCTCTTGTTTACCACGTTTATCCACTGCGCTAGACAGTCTAGAAAGCTAAAAGTTAAGCGTCCTCAAAGGGCCTCCGACCAATCATAGCGCTTCCCGCTTTATCCGGGCGGTATTACTAGCGCCATCTGTTGTAACCACCTTTACTCATTTGGAGCCGGCCGCGCATCCTAAACTCATCTGACCAATCATAGCGTTTCCCGCTAAACCCCGGCGACCGAGGCGACCAATCACAGCGCATCCTACAGGATAGCCAGTTCACCTAAACTAAAATTCCCTAAAATTCACAGCTTTAATAGTCAAATTTCATGAAAACTAATCAGTAGATTTCAACCGGATTTGTATTAAAATTCATAATATTAATTTAGACAACCGGTGTTGCTAAGCTTTTACGCAATTTCTCTATATTTATGTTATTTGTCCTTTACTGACGTAATATGAAGTAGTGGGGGTAAATTAACGCGCCAAAAGTCGACAGACGAAGCTTCTCCCGTTCGAGAAATCACTTCTTAACTGGCCCTCGTTTAAGCAAGTCGCGATCCCCAAATCGCTCCTCATGGCGCACACAGCCATGGAGGTTTCTCTAATTCTCTAACACTGTACTAATCGTACCCAAGGCAACAGGCCAATAAGTAAACTCAAACGTTTACACACCCAATCTCTCAATACTCTCTCGGCTTTATTAAAATATAAGGTCCCCATAAGTGCCATTCCAATTCACTTAGTTTAGCATACCTACGCGAATTGCGTAGCGTGTTTTACAATAATTTCTGCGTGTAGAAAACGCATCCCACAAAGGCTTCATAATAGCCCTGCCATAAGCATCTAAAACTGCATATCATACTCAAGTCTCAACACGCCATCGAGTCATTTTTATTCGCAAGAAGTCGAAGTAAATTGTATATAGTCACTAAGTAAGAACTTAGTAAGTGCTTAAAGGTGATAATTCCTGTGTTAGAAGACAATCTGCTGAACGATTGAACATTGCTAACCAAATGGTGAATCTAGTGTACATATTAGCTTATATGTGGACAATAAGGTAATATTTATCCTGTTATTATCGCTTGTATGTTACTATATTTCATCTCAAAGTTATCCCAGCTAATCGTAGCAGTTCTGCAGGAATATAAATGAACATTTAATTGTATATATCTGCAAGATTATGTTTATAATCATATACTTGTTTAACATTACAATTGTTTATGCATGCTTTAGATTTTAAGAGTATTATTCATGTCACATTCTTCAAGGTCGATATTTTGCCTCGACTGATATTGTTCATATCCGTAGCACTGACTACATATAATCACTTATTGTTTATATTTTGTATATTTATGAGCTTTTTGTTATTTTCAGGTAAAATAACTTATTAAAATATTCATATAATACTAAAGCTTTTTGTTTTATTTACAAATTGACTTTAGAACTAGCCCTATGGTAAATTTTAGTGCCTAAGAGCACTTCTCTGTTTGATTCAGAAAATAAGATTGAATCATCTGGCATGTCTGCAATATAGAGGCTGAAGAGAAGGGGAGCAAGTACTGTGGCAGGCGGTTCTTAAACTTTCTTGGTGAGCTTATATCGGATCTCATGATAACTCGGAATATTCAATCGTTCAGCATATTGTTTAGTAGGCGAGCTGTTAATTTGCAGGGGATTACACAGAGAAACTTGTAAATTATGCCTTCTCTCCAGACGGTGTCGTAAGCCGCTGATAAGTCAATGAATGCAGCAAAAGTTTTAGGCTTCCTTTGGATTCCCGCCTCTATATAGGTTGTAAGCGACAGGACTTGGTCCACGCAGCTTCGTTTCTGCCTAAAACATGCTTGCTCGATCGGAATTACATCATATTATATTCTGTGACCGATTCTGTTATAGATGAGCCTTTCTAGTAGTTTGTATGTTACTGATAATAGTGCCATAAACCTGTAGCTCTGGGGCAAGTCAGCTGGTTTGCTTGGTTTCAAGAAAGCAATTACTTTCGATTGTTTGAACTTTCTGGGCACATTGCTCGTCTGCATTATGAAGAGCTTGACCAGCCAGAGTTTTGCATATTTTTCACAGTTTATCAGGAAATCGGCTGGATATTATCGAATCCCAGTGCTTTTCCTGGGGTGATATTTTTTAGCGCTGATTCAATTTCTTCATGTGAGAAAGGATATGCGTATTCATTGTCCGTTGCTTCGTTCTTCTAGATTCTCAGTTCCCGTCTTCTCTCAGTTGTGTGCGTTTTGTCACTTGGTGCTCTGGACGTTGCTACTACGTGGGATATTACGGCATTTGGGGATACATTTGTTTTTTTGTCTTTATACAGGTGCTCCGCTTCCTAGCTTCCTAGAGACCATGCTTGACAGCTGGAGGTCTGGAAGTTTAGACTGCCGTTTCTATCCATTTTTTTTGCCTTGCAGCATCTAGGATATGTAGGAGCTCATATGCCACCCCTTGATCACCAGTTTCAAGAAAGTTTTGGTAGAGACCCTCGCTGTTTTGGGACCACCCTGGGACATATTCTTTGCGATATCCTCCTGGGATTCACTTCTTAGCGGTGCTTGTTACTGCTCTACTAAATCTGTCATAGTTTTTGCTGATTGCTGGTATCCAGCCCAGGCATTTATCTAAGTCTCTGGAGAACTTTGTCAAGTTTTCTTTTGGAAAACTCGGGCGAGGCGTAGAGGTCACTAGTGGTATTTGGCTGCCTGTCTATATGAAAACTGGACGGTGTTAGCTGTGAGGGAAGTCGCACAGTACTTTACTTGTCTGGTGACTGGCAGGGGCTGGCTGGGTATTACCACGCAATGAGGTGAAGCATAAATCTGGGTTATATTCCTGCCTTCATGCTGCAGATGTGAAGGTATATCGGTCTTTATTATTGAAGATAAGATTGAGACTTTCGTCTTCAGCCCATTTTACTAAGGCCTTGCCATTGGCATCGCAGTGCCTGTATTTCCATTGCTCGTGGTGGCTGTTAAAATCACCCAGGTAAACTGCAATGTGAGGTTGTATTTGGATTACAGAGGTTGGCGATGAAGCAGCTGGTGGTTTATAGATATTTGATATTGTAATACCTTCGATTTTTACAACGACATTGTGGATTTTGTTGTTTGAGGACATGGAGATGCCTAATATATGTTGCGGCTCCGTATACTTGATGGTACTTGACCCCAAGTAGTTCATATCCAGGTATGCTGCTCTTTCTCCACAATTGTTCTTCAGTACTGCAATGTGTATCCTGAATTGCAACCAGATCAACATTGTCATTCTCAGTAGTTTTGATAAATACTGGCTCTTGTATTTATTTGACAAATTCGAACCGTGGGTCCGGGATTTCTTGTCAACAAGTCCTTAGAAGGACTAGAAGGACTGTTAAGTAATTTTAAGTATAATGCTAATATTTAATTTTATTTTACATTCGCTATGATAACTTTTTCAAAATAATTTACAATACCAAACAAATATCTACCTAGAGAATATGCTTTTTAAATAATCTGTTTTGATTTTTGGCACTATAAAGTGTGTTCTTGAAAAAAATGCGTAATTTCTCGATTCACGTAAGAAGTTTTAATAATTGGATTTAGTATATTTTATACATACCTATATTTCTTACCTGACTGATTTGCTCGAAGTCAATTAACTAATTTAAAATAGTAAAAAACTTTCTGTCATTGTGGTTCTGGCTGCACTATTTTCCACGCTATCCAGAACAATATTTCTGATGCCACTAATTGACAAGGAAGTACCCAACACCGAAAGGATGGTTCCGGGAATAAATCATGTGGCGAGGATATGGTACCATGTAATCTTCTTTTCGATTATATCCATGGAGTGTGCTCATTCCGTTGATTCACTTGATACATAGTTCATTTGAATACGGCTACTTTCCGGATGAACTAAAGAGGTAAATTATTGTTCTCATACATAGCCAATCTCACTTTTGTCTTTTTCCTCCAAAATCTAGGAGAAAGCATTCTTGACTAGACCGTTGCGGTTTCTCCTGATCTTCAATATCTTGACTCTAAGATAATTTCGTTTTGGCCACACAATTATACTAAACAAGCTACGGAATCGGAGGATCTACTCATAGGTGGATACAGCAATACTTCTCGTGGTCAACTCAGGCTAACAGTTTGATGGGTGAAAACAGGACCGCATTATCAGACTGGGTGGATGTCTGAACTGGAGTTCCACAGGGTAGCTTATTCTTTTATTTTGTTTATCGGTGATTCGCCGCTATTTGTTAATGAATTCTACATCACACTATTTGCAGGTGACACGTCAGCTATAGTAGATGCTGATGACTATGAAGATTTGAGTATAAAGGCAAATAAATATATGATGCACGAATGACAGCCGAAAATCGAAATAGATTCATCATGACTTTAAACCAGTGTAAGCGGACCATTGACGAGAGCAAGGAGGGATATAACGAGCAGATCAAGAACAAGCTTCTCAACTGTCATAATGGATCAAGATCCTTTTGCCAAGGCTGTCAATCACGGTTTCTCAAAGAGGTCAATCCCACCACTGACCAAAGGTGATGGCTCAATAGCGGAAACGGTCAATGAAAAAGCGAACCTTCTTGCCGAAATATATGCATCAAATTCTGCCTTAGATCATCAAGGAAAGACTCATCCAACTATACCGAGAGTGAATTCGCCAACGTGAAGTGAAACGAATGTTCAAAAGCCTAGACACTAACAACGCCACAGGACCGGACGGCGTTCCAGCAATAGTGCTTATGAAATGTGCTGCTCCACTATGCAGGTTTTCTCCCTATCATACAGAACTGCATGCTTTCCTTCTAGCTGGAAATGCGCTCAAGTGCAACGAATCCCGAAGAAAGGTAAAAAAAACGACTCCAAATAACTACCGTCCAATTTCCTTAGTTCCCATCATGTCCCAAGTCATGGACATCAACGAACAGCTCTTAAAATATCTCGAATCGGCAGGCATCATAGCAAGCACAGATCACCGGGAGCTCTCCTGACTCACGTGACCTACTTGTGGACCAAAGCCATAGAGAGCTACGGCGAATCTCGTGCAATGGCTCTCGACATATCAAAGGCATTTGATAGGGTGTGGCATGACGGATTGTTGAGCAAATTGACAGCATATGGATTACCACCAGCACTGCTTCTATGGCTTTCCAATTTCATAAGGGATCGGAGCTTCCGAGTTGGGACTGGGAGGAATTTAAAATCAATGCCGGAGTTCCTCAAGGGTGCATATTGTCTCCCACACTGCTCCTGCTCTATATCAACGATCTCTTAGACAGGAGAAACAATTCTATTTACAGCTTTGCAGACGACAGCACTCATATCCTACTTCATGTCGAAGACTCCAATGACCGCTGCTCGTTCCCAACGCGAGCGAGAAAATCAGATTGATGCCGTCAATGAGGATATGAACGCCATCGTGGAATGGGTTGAGGAAAATAATGTCCAGTTTAACACAAGAAAGACTCAAGCAGCTGTCTTCTCAAAAAAAAAGCAAACACCGCAGGACCTGACTTATCAATGACAGGACAAACACTGACTCTGGCCTCAGCGATATGCTTGCTGTGCATCAACGTAGAAAACAACATGTCTTGGCGTAATCACGTCACCAAAATCGCCAAGGCAGCAGCACAAAAGCTAGGAGCACTCTATAGAGCAAAAAAGTTGTATACACCTCATCAGCTCTTACTGATCTGTAAGGCCCAGATAAAACCATCTCTGGAATATTGTTCCCATGTGTGGCGCTCGGCATCCAAACACTTGCTCTAGATTCTGGCCTCCATACAGAGGAGAGCAACCCGTCTTGTGGATGACCCAGAGTTGACTTGAAACCTTAATGACCTTGAACATCGAAGAGAAGTGGCGGACCTATCTCTTTACTATCGATACTACTACGGAAGGTATTCGAGCGGGCTGACACTAATGATTCCACCCAGAGTTGTGCCAAACAGAAACACCCGTCAGACACAAGCTGCTCATCAATATACGATTCAGGTACGAACACTTGAGACGTCTCTGTTGCGGAACTCTTTTGTCTGGAAGACGATCTCGTTCTGGAATGGACTTCCCAGTATCGTCTTTTCCCAAAACTACAACCTACATCGCTTCATGTGCAACGTCCATCATTTTCATACGCTCATTGAGTGGCATAGGATTTTCCTTTTGTGTGTGTGCCGAACGTAAAAAAATATTGCAAATTTAGTGAAAGGAATGATCTACATTGAGAGTGACATTAGGTAAAAATTTATAGATAAAGAATAACACCAGTGAGCCAGCACGAATCTGTGAAGTTTTTGGGAGTAACCATAGACCGACATCTCTCATGGAACCGTCATGTTGACGACGTCTGCAGGAAACTGTTAACTAAAAACTCCTTCGTATTATAACTGAGAGTCTAGGACACACCGAAAACCTACAATTATTCCTCAATAAAAGTAATAATTGCCTATGAACAATATGCCTGAGGAAAATCCAGTCATATAGAATGGGGGCTCATCAGAACTATGTTCAACTTGTTGTCAAAAATCCAAACAAGACAACAATCAGTATATTATTATTCAGCGTGCACTCTACATTCATAAGAACATAAATTAATAC
>JAEQML010063084.1:0-23541 GCA_016904865.1 Pissodes strobi | reverse complement strand
AAAAATTTAAAATTAATTCATAATATAACTGATAGGAGATTATTAGACGCATATGAAAGTATGGATATTATTAAATGTAAGAATAGTTTAAATAGAGATAGAGGGCCTATTCCGTATAGTCCATTGTATTGGTTAATCCAGCGTGACTAGTGGGATTCCAGGATTGGTCCTTTTTAGTTCCGCTTGATTGAGCAAACAGTAGTATAAAAGGGAGTTAGGTAGATTTTAATTTTAGTTTTAATCATCTCCTGATGATGCTAACATGGTTAGCGAAACGCGCGTCGAGTGCAAAAATTCTGTTTCGGTATTGTGAATAAAGCTCAGTTTTAGTGCATGTTGCCGAAGGTTCCAAACCCCAACATAGTCCCATGAAATAACCAATCCTAAACATAAATTAAAACACAACACCGCTCTTAAAGAACTTTATTATAATACAGGGACTAAGACCTATACCCATGCTCTATTTTGTAAAGGTAATCGTGACATATTTGGTGGAGGCGCCGGTCTACGTTAAGGAACTTGATTGTACAAAGTGACACAAACCGTCATATTAACAATTAAATTAATCTACGCCGGTCTACGTCAAAAATAATAAAATTATAGTTTTCAAAAAGTTTAAAAATTCAAATCACGCGGGCATCACGCACTAAGTTGTTCAATCATCGCATGTCAGAGGTCGCCAGTCTACGCCTTTACGCAGTACAGGAGTGCCTTTATAAGGACAGTGGCGACCATGCGTGGTAAGTGTTTTGATTGGCTCCGCCTTCAAGCAATCATCACATTTCCTTTGTTTAGGTTTGTGTTTTGCATGTGCTTTGTATGGCAGCTTTCTGTAGAGCTAAAGTATTTTTTGCATTTTTGGCTTAATTTCATCATTTCGTTTTCGAACTTTACTCCCTGTGGACTGTGTATTATCAGGCTATTGAAATATTTTATAATTTGGAACATGGAAACTGTTAAAAAGTGAGTTTACTTCAGTTTACCTTGCGGTCTTGGTGAGGATCTTGGTGTGGCTGTTAACAAACCTCTATAATATTTGTGTACAAACCTGAGAAATTAAATGACTAAGTGTATTGTATATTGTATATTGTTGTTTAAAACTTATAGCTTTAAGTAAATGTATAAAAGTCATCATTGTCTAGTAATAGCAGTAAGCATGCCATAAAGGAGTAGAAAGCCTTTGTATTGTTTTCTCTTCTGGCAAATAATCTATTATTATGATGCTATTAAAATAATATTTTGACTATTGAATTGATTTGATTGAATTATTTACGCTAGCTCAGCTCAGGGTGGTCCGATGTTTTTTATTCCCACTAAACAAGTTCCAAAATGATGTACCTGGATATGGAATTAAAACAATATAGGTTAAAGTCCAAGTCGAGGTTGGACGCCACCAAGTTTACTTTTGTTGGCAAAGCCCTATCGTTGTTAATACGGACACAGTAAAAAAAAACTTGGAAATAAAAAAATGGAGTACAAACTCAAGTATCGAATAAGTAAATAATTACCTGTCGTAGTCTACGCTCCCTGCACACAGAAATCACACAATTCCTAGATTCGCCAATTCACACAAAATAACAAGAGAAATTGAGGCCAATACTTTTATTTTGAGGTAAAATAAAGCAAGCTCCTCTAGCCTTATAAGAGAATTCACTAAACACACCCTCTTGTCAACTTGACAGTCTAAATTGAAATTTTAAGAGGTGTCAAGAAAAAGGAATTAAAATTTAAATAGTTCACTCCCCCGTATCGCCCTGCCCGAAACCTGCAACCTAGACGGTGATAAAAAGTTACCGGACTCTACTACATAAACTATTCTAAGTTAATTCAACTCTGTTAGAATAGCCTTTCCGTAAGCCCGAGTTGCAAGTTCCTAACAGAGACCAAATTCCTCAAAGTGTAATGTTACGTTTTGATATAAATGCCAGAAAAAGAAAAATAGAATGGATAAACTTCCTCGGTTATAAAATGCACTAGAAATTATTCAAAAATCTAGCACCCGAGAGAATAAAGTAATGGAACTATGCCGGCGTAGCTACACTTCACAAAAGGTACTATATAAACTCTAGTGATTGAGATAATTGTTAACAAATACTATAGAAAATATTTTAAAAAAATGCTGTTTGAGTTACTAAATTTTGATTAAATTAAAAGTCTTTACGGCGGCGATGCTAAAATTCTGTCAAATCACTAACAGGTAAACATTATTGTCGACTAAAAGAAAAACACTTATCTGTATACGGGATCTCCTGTAAGCCAGAGAGAAGTTTTCCTCTTCCTTCTTCGTATTTTTCCGGGAAGAAAACGTCCCCGGACGTGCCTCGGTCAATTTACCAGTTAAAAATTTGACCATAAATTGACAATCATCATTCTCTGCTGTCATCTAAAACTAATGAGTAGCCTAATTTTGTCAGGTTCCAAAATAAAGTTCTTAACAACCCTACGGGGAATCCGCAACTAGAACCCTAAAACGAAAATTAATCCATAAAAGCAAACTAACATGAAAATAACGGAAATGCCGAACTCGGCTCCAAAATCTAATTAAAATTCTTCATTCACAACAACTTAAAACAACTTACCCATCACTGGGGTTCACCAAAACCTTCCTGGATATCTTAAAGAAAAACTGGGATTATCGCCATAATGGCTGTTAGAATTTAAACCTTCTACAGTACAACCTCCCTCTCCCGAAAGTCTAAAACGGCTTCCAACCTATTTCATCTCAGAATTGAAACACTTCTGGGGAGCGAATTCTTCTCACTCTAGGGAATCTTCTTTGGCTAATGACGAAAACAAAAGACTAACTGAATCAGCAACGACCGATTCTTCTGTTTCCCTCATCCTTCCAGATTAATAAACAGAAAATCTGTAATCACGTCAAAATCGATCGACTGTCATTCAACTAAATACCTTAAATAACAATTTGAATACTGCCGTCAGGAAACTAGTCAGGTTCGGCCTTATCGGAAAAAAAAATCAATAGAGATGATTTTCCAAACGATATTCCTTCCTAAAATGACTTTTATAAATAAAAGAATTTCCACCCGTAACAATACAACAGGTTACTTATTAATAAATATCTACTAAAACGTCTTGATTATTTAAATATGAAATGAACTAAATATATGACTCCTTTCTTTACTGAATTTAGTTCACTTTTCCGTTCCGTTCACGCTAAATACCTTGAGATTTAAGTCTTCTTCGATTCTCTAAATTTAACTTAACCAGGGATAGGCCTATAAGACTTCGAACATTTGATTCAATTCTTGAGTACCGGAATGGATTTCTCTACCACAAATTTCCATCCGCCATTTTACAATATTCTATCTTCATCAGGAGAGACGCTATGATTCTGTATTGTCTCGAAATTGCGTTAAAACGCCCAAAAGAGTTCTTTGTCCAAGCTTGGACTCTAAATATATGTGTAAACAAAAGAGGAAAACTAAATCTTGGCTTCAAACAGGGCTGCGACTGGGAAGATGTTCTTGGCGCCAACTTTATGCAGCGCGGTGACTGGACCGATGCATCAAGTTTGAGTGGTTGTAAGGCACTAAAATAATCTAATTTTTCCTACCGGCAGGCGGCAAACTGAAAGTCGGCTTAAAGAGTGGGAAATTCACTGGATGCATTTTGAGAGGGTGGAAGCATGTTCTTCTTCATTTGACACATTGTTGTTTACACATCACTGACGGAGACAAAGATATATTATATTGAGAACGATTAATAACGATTTGTTTGACGGAATGACATTTTGCTTTCTGGAGAATGTTGCATATAACGGAATCCGTTAAACCGACAATTCAGGTTCGGACTAAGGAGTAACTGAAATACAATGCTTTACATGCATAAATTGCTGTTTACCTGAGGTTAGATAAATATATTCGGAGTTTAATTATAGTTCATAGCATATAGCATATAACATATATTCAGGACATTTACAATAAAAGATCACCTTAGCATACTAGGACACAGTCGTACGTTATGTAACAATGTTTGTACATTAGAGACGCATGCATCCCAATCGGATGCTTCCACGACTCCGCAGCATACATTGTCTAGACCATGGGCCGAAAGAATGCCCGGTCTGTGTTTTAGTAGGCAAGTGGCAGTGCAATACGCTGTCTAACCTTACTTAGGCTGTACCTTTCAAGGGATTTCAAGTATCGATTACTAACAGATGGCAATAGAACTAGCATACTTGTGATTCAAGCAATGAGGGAGGGTAAATATGAGGAAAACACATATCGAAAAACCCCATTCCATAATTCAATAATACTAGATCATTGACCTTTAGATTGGGAAGAGTTTTCATGTACTTAGGACGATTTTGTAGGTGATTAAAATACTCAACAGACCAACGTTTCCAAAAGTTCTGCTGAATTTGAGTACATCTTTCCCAAAATTTCAAACGGTTTTCAGGTATTTCTGTCAAGTCGAGTTGCGATGCGAGAGGGAAATTATTTTCATTAGTAATGGCAATCTCATTCAACACACAGGTTGCTAGAAATGGGCCACAATTTGCCCCATACGTAACTTTCAATAACTCTACACATCGTAATGGGTCTTGGGGACTATCTCTCCAGAGAATATTCAAAAGAAAAGTTTGAGATGGGTTTATCTTTAGCTGTCGATACATTTTTTCAATGTCCGATGTCAGCACATATTTAAAAGAGCGAAATCTACACAAAATATCATAGAGATCAGATTGAACTTTATAACCTTTGAGAGTAACGTCATTGCGAGATAGTTTTGTAAAAGTTTTACATGACCCGTCGAAAACTACGCGCAATTTAGTTGTGGTGCTGTGCTCTCGTATCACAGCATGATGAGGTAGAAAATATTTATTTTCAGACTTTTCATTAGTAAGTGAAAGAGGAACTAATCTTCCAAGAGTCATGTCTAAATATTCGTTTATAAATTTCTTATATTCTGCAAAATACACGGGATCCCTTTGAAACCTTTTTTCCAGATTTTCAAATCGTTTCTTAGCAATAGAGAATGAGTCACCCAGCCTTACATGCTCAGAAGGTGACTTAAGGGGTAGATCGACTTGAAACGATCCATTTTCTAAGATTCGAGTGGCGGATTTGAAAATACTTTCAGCAAGTTCATCATCGACATTTAAAATATTTCTATCAGAAATTTCCTCCAATTTCCAAAATGTTTCGACTAGAACATTAAGAAAGTTTTGTTCAGAGGATTGAACACACAGAGAAACACCACCGTACACGTCTCTACGTGCAGGGTTATAAACACTGATATGAGTTAAACGATTGTTCAAATGCGAATTGGAAACAGGAGCGTTTCCTGCAACTACCCATCCTAAATGAGAATTTTGCAACACAGGGAGGATCTTACCTAATCTATCTCTATACACCATCTAAAATCAAATCATAGTACAGATCAGCACCAATCAACATATCGATGTCTGATGGGGAAGCATAATACAAATCACTTAACTCAAACTGACTGGGGATATTATTTATGTTATCTTGATCAATGGAGACTTGCGGAAGTTTGCAAGTTATATTGTTGAGTACAGCGCATGTCAACTTAAAACTTCTGTTATTGTAAACATTAGAGTACAGCCTCAAATCAACCATCTTATTGGACTTCATACTACTGTAGTATAACGTACCCGGGTCGATTCAACATAGTTGAATCAGATAAGTAAAATTGTGGTTTGCCTTTATTTTGCCAGTGATCGTCAAATTAGATTAAAAAGAAATGGATTAAAAAGAGGACCAATACCTACGTTGTGTTATTATTATATCTTGCACAATTTTACTCACTCATTATGCGCTTCAACGGAACACATTTAGGGAAATTTGAGGGTAAGGTGCGTCATGTAAATTAAACCACAGATTCCTAATACGCCTAATTTATTAAAGAAAAGCGTGCCGGACTCAGCCTGGAATTCACGAGGGGAAAGAGTACGGCAGAGAAACCCTCGATCTTAATTCCTAAACCGAATTATGCTGTATAATCTATTAGTATTATAGTTAATTGAATTACTGTCTCCCGTACAACAATTTGTAGTTCTACACTTGTAACAAAACATTTAAAACTGAAGAGATAGCTCTCCGGTCGGGAATCGAACCCGAGTCTCCCGCGTGCCAGACGCGGATGTGATAACCACTACACTACCGAAAAGGGGTGTTAGTTAGCCAGTCGCCGCTGGAGGGTACTGAGGTCCTGGGATACGGAGGCTACTCAGCTAAAGTTGAAATTAGGGCCAATATCTCTAGAATGATCATTACATTTATAACTAGGATATTCTCCCGTCAGGGTAGGAAAATGTTAGTAATTTCACCAAAGCTCTTACTTGCAATCACAGTCATACTAAAACCAAAATTCCAGCACGAAAAGACAGCAAACAATACGTTTCATCATTTAAAGCAGTGTTGTTCACAGCATAAAACGATTTCATTAAATGTACACCATCAAATATGAATTATCAATGAGAATGAAAGAAATAATAATTGTGCAAATTATGTCAATAACAATATCAAAATATACACACGTGTTATGCCATCAAATATTAATTATCAATGAAAATAGAAGAAATATTTATGCAAATCATGTTAATAACAATATCAAAATATATCCACGTGTTATGCCATCAAATATTAATTATCAATGAAAATAGAAGAAATATTTATGCAAATTATGTTAATAACAATATCAAAATATATCCATACGATATACTATCGAATATGAATTATCAATGAAAATAGGAGAAATGTTTATGCAAATTATGTTAATAACAATATCAAAACATATACACGTTATGCCATCAAATATGAATTATCCATGAAAATAGAAGAAATATTTATGCACATTATGTTAATAACAATATCAAAATATATACACACGTTATACTATCGAATATGAATTATCAATGAAAATAGGAGAAATGTTTATGCAAATTATGTTAATAACAATATCAAAACATATACACATGTTATGCCATCGAATATGAATTATCAATGCAAATAGGAGAAATATTTATGCAAATTATGTTAATAGCAATATGAAAATGTATACACATGCTAGGCCATCACATATTAATTATCAATGAAAATAGAAGAAATATTTATGCAAATTATGTTAATAACAATATGAAAAGGTATACACATGTTAGACCATCAAACATTAATTATCAATGAGTACAAAATACATAATGGCGCAAATCATAACAATAACAATATTATAAGTTTCATTCTACCGACCTGCAATGACATAATATTGCAACACAGAAGCAAAACGATTCACCAAAATAAACTGTACACTCCGCTAGCTTCTCACTCTCTCTTTTCCCGTTCTCGAGCAGTACCTTTCGGATCTCCTCGAAAAAACCTCGCAAAAACTCGACTTCAATTTATGACTTGTTTTTATCTTTTACATGTATAAGGGGTGTCTCAAAATATACACATATATAGGGTGTCTCAAAAATTAATGTATCAGGTCCAATGAAATAGTATTTTAAAGATGTGGGTTATCTCAATACCTTAAAAAATTCCACTTATATTAAGTGATTTATTGTAGGGAACATAATTTAACTCTTCTACGAGCTGATTTGTTATGAAAGAGTATATTGAATGAAGTATTTTTATTTTTTTTTATATACGGCTGGCTTGAAACTTGACAAAAATAATCTGTATGACGATGAGTGGGTTATTTTTGTTAAGTGTATCATATCTTTTTTTCTGCACATCCAATGCATTTTATTAACACTAAGTTTAAGAAGAGTGTATGCATTTTAATTAATGTTCCGAATATTTATTTGTCTTGATCTTTCGTTTATATGAACCACTGGGAATTTGCCGTATTAGGCTACAGCAATCCCTCCTCCTAAGTGCCGTCTCGTTTGAGGTTGGCGACCAATATGGCAAATTCGTCTCTGTTTTGGACTTTGTGTAATAGTGCGTTTCCGTTAGTGCTGGTCCAGTCTCTTATGTTTCTTAGCCATGATTTCTTCTTTCTTCCCATACCTCGCTTTCCCTCAATCTTGCCTTCTATAATATGTGTCCGAGGTAGGCTGTTTTTCGGATTTTGATCATATTGACTAGGTTGGAGCGAGTATTCATTCTAGTCAGTACTTCTTCATTGGTTGTTACGTCTGTAAAGCCACATTTCGAATGCGTTAAGTTTCTTTATATCATCCTGCTTAAGAGTCCATGTCTCGCAGCCGTACAACAGTAGAGACCACACATAACATTTTAACGTCCTTAGTCTTATGGACAGGGCTAGTCTTGGGTGGCACAGCAGTTTTCGCATATTGATAAAGCCAGCCCTCGCAATCTCAAACTGTCTTTTAATTTCTTTGGAGTGGTCTAGCTGGCTATTTATTTCTCTGCCCAGGTATATGTAATTCTGAACACTCTCGACTGTTGCGCCATTAACAACGATGTTGGCGTCACGTATCTGAGCATTTCGAGTGAAAGTCAGGGTTTTTGTTTTTGAAGTATTTATATCTAGACCCATTGTAGCACTTTCCTCTGTCCAGGCGGTCATTAAACTCTGCAGTTGATCTTTCGTTTCTGCGATGATGAGGGTGTCTAATGTTGTTTATCACGGTGCCGTTTATCTTTGCTCCTTCTGGGCGATCTTGAAGGGCTGACCTAACAATATACTCTGCATACACATTAAACAGCAGCGGGGACAGAAGGCATCCCTGGCGAACTCCTCTTTTAATATTTATATATTTAGTGTTGCCATTTTCAGTTCTGACGCAGCCTTTGTGCTGCCAGTATGTATTCCGTATTATGGTTATGTCGCGCCCGTCTAACCCAACTTCTTGTAGAATTTGTATTAGTTTTTGGTGTTTAATACGATCGGAAGCCTTTTTGTAATCGACGAAGCAAACGTGTAGTTCTTTCTGTACCTCCAAATATCTTTCCGCCATAAGAGTCATGCCCAGAATAGCCTCCCTCGCACCTCTTCCCCTTCTAAAACCATACTGTGAAACGCTTAAATATTCTTCGCATTTGTTGTATATGCGATTGAAGATGATCCTCATAAAGATTTTGGCGGCGTGGCTCATTAGGCAAATGGTTCTGTAGTCTTCGCATTTTCTTGCCTTATTTTTCTTTGGTATGGGAATATACGTTGAGGTTAGCCAATCCTCTGGGAGTTCACCATTTTCATAGATAGCGTTGAACAGACAGGTCGGTTTGCCAATTGCATCTTCGCTGATATTTTTAAAATGTTCGGCAGCAATTGAGTCTTCTCCTGGCGCTTTATTATATTTTGTTTCTTTAATGGCTCGGGTGACTTCTGATGTTAGGATTGAAAGCAAGTTTCCCTTTTCAATTGGAGGGCATTTTAGTATTCTGTCGTCATCGCCAAACAGTTCTTTAAGATATGCTTCCCATATGTGTTTTTGTCTATCCGGGTCTAGTTCAATATCACTGTTTTCGTTGACTAATGTTGATAAATGTTTGGGTTTCCAGAGCCCGGCGGCTTCTTTGACCTTTTCATGAGCTTCCCTGTCTTTGTGCTGTTCTTGTAGTTGCTCTATCTCGTTGCATCGTTCGCTTAGCCAGTTTTCCTTAGCGGTTCTAATCTGTTGTTCAATTTGTTTGTTCAACCTTTTATATTCCCCTGCATTTCTGGTTTTTGCCTTACGCCTTTCTTCCATTAGGTTCAGTATAGTATTGGTCATCCAAGGGTTTCTTTTTCTGTGGTCTTTTTTACCTATTATTGCTTCGCCAGTCCCTGCAATGGCATTTTTAAAATCTGCCCATGCTCTCTCGGTATTATAATTCTGCTGGTCTGTTTGTGGTCTTATTTCAAGTTGTACGTCCACGTGTTGTTTGTACCGCTCCTTCTTATCCTCGTCTGCTCCCGCCCAGTCAATTTTGTTCTTTGCCTTCGGTTTTTCTACTTTTTTCAGCTTTATTTTCATGGTTATAGCGACTGGGTTGTGGTCGGAATTTATGTCACATCCGGGGTATGCCTTGGCGTTCAGCACGCTGTTTTTAAAACGACTGTTGATTGTAATATAATCCACCTGATTTCTCACAATGTTTCCCTCTCTGTCTTGCGGGGATTTCCATGTATATAGGCGTCTTTTCGGGAGCTTAAACCAGGTGTTAGTGGCTATCAGGTTGTTTTCTTGACAGAACTGCACAAACCTAGTTCCTCTTTCGTTTCGGTTACCTAACCCGTATGAACCTATGACTCCTTCCACTTTTTCATTACCTACTTTTGCGTTCCAGTCGCCCATGAAAACATTTACGTCGTTGCCTTTGATGTATTTCTTTACTCTATCAATATCAGAGTAGAATTCTTCGAAATCTTCTTTGGAACTATCTGCGGTAGGCGCATAAACTTGGACTAGGTTCATATCAAATGGTTTGCCATTGAGTTTGATCAGCATTACTCTGTCACTGATCGGCAAGAAGCTTTTTACAAAACTTGACATTGTGGATGATATCAGAATGCCCACGCCATGCTGAGCCAGATCTTTGCCTGAATAGAAGAACCTATTGGCCCTTTCAGTGGTGACAGATCCTTCTCCTTTCCATCTCACTTCGCTCATTCCTATCACATCCCATTCCATTCTTTCCATCTCCTTCTCGGCATTAGCTAGTTTGCCGGCTCTATATAATGTTTTTACATTCCGTGTAGCGATTTTGATTTTTCTCCCTGTGATTCTTAGCACCCCCTGACCATTAAAGGTCGTGCAGGGACTGGGAGCCGTAGTAGTATGTCGTATTGCCATATTGATTTTTTCTTGGGAAGTCTTATGCGATGGTTTCCCACTTGCCTTTCGCATCCTATGCCGTTGACCAGATATTAGTGTTGGTTCATCCGCCTTTGATGTGTTAGTGCATCTGGACAAATGGGTGCCCTGGTCAGCCGCTCCTAACCTGGAGATCCGTCGCTGTTGTGCTGGTTTTGGTCCGCCCCGGGTATTTTATTTCCCCGGTACCACCCATATCTGGGAGGCATTCCCCTATCCGCCACCTGGGGAGGCACCCGATGGAGGTCCAGCAACCCCACACGCAATAGTCAACCAATATATTTGAGCTATATTTACCGCTATACCCTTCCTCGATCGATGCGATGTCTAAGTGATGTTTTTGCATACACAACTAATACTACTCTTAAATTTTCGGAGAAGGAATCCAAATGAGTTATATGTTATATCAGAAAATGTGTTAGGACGAGAGAAGGTCTTTCCCGTGTTCCTAGTAATTCTTTGATTTATTGTTCCCAAGAAAATAGCTGCAAACTTTTTCAAACACATACCATACTCGTCTTTCAGTGTCATTTAAATTTGTCCTCTTGCAGTAGTTGACTAATTTTCGGTCCGACAAAAATGATGCCTTTACCCCAATTATATGTGAAAATTTCTATTTAACATAATTATAAAAAAGCATCTCTTTCTTTATTCAATGCCTTAACAAATTATATGAAGTGGGGGTAAATATATCTTTACTTTCTGAACTAATGCCTCTTGTGTCACACTTTTTAACACCTATCTCAGATGTTTTGGAAAGAGGCTAATATTTAATTTTATAATATTTATCGTTTACATGGTTGCCTCACTAACTCAAAAAAATAGCACTATTTTGTACATTTTGATTGCAGCCTTGTCAGTAATACTAATTAAATCTGCACATTTTTTGTCTTCATATTTTATACACCTGGGTAATGTCTGAAGGCTGTCATATGTCTCTTTCATATTTTCTGAGTGAGCTATGGGGGTTGAATAGAATATTTATAATTTATAATAACCTTTCGCTCTATAGGAATAAATACTAAGTACTAGCGTTGATTAAAGACAATCAACGGTACTAGCGAAGTGTGCTATTTACACAAGTAGCAACGCATTATATTGCCTTGTGATAATAAAAATGAAATGTAAGCAAACTCTTGGTATATTACATACAGTTTTGAGTATGTATATACGATATATACAGATTTATTATGTAACGGTAGCCGTATGATTATGTAGGTTTTATTTATATTCAACAAACTTATCAACAAAATATGTCGCCAACTACCTTGAGTTAGAATGCAAGAATTTTTACAATCCAACTAACATATTTGTGTATTTTAATTTTTTTTTAAAGTACCGCTGCTCGCTTGAAACGACAAAAATCATCTGTATTGACGATGAGTGGGTTATTTTTCTTAGTGTATTATATATTGTTTTCTGCACATACAATGCAAGGTAAGTAATAGTGTTTGTTCAATATAGATAGACACATAAGAGTTTGTTGGCATCTAATATCCCCAGGGAATACTTTTGGCTGGTTTTATGTATTTTTTGGCCTGCTGAATCGGGCTCTCACCTTCGCTGTTTGATACGAGCCTCCAATAATGAGGGCGGCGGAGACGTTAAGAAAAGCTCAACAAAAACGTGATTTAAGTAGATATATCTAATTTATTGGCTCTAAACAATTACAAAATTATAATACATTTTATTAATAGTAAGCCTAAGAAGAGTGTATGCATTTTAATTAATGTTCTGAATATTTACTTATCTTGATATTTCATGTATATGAACCACTGGGAATTTGCCGTATTTAGACTACAGCAATAGTCGACCAATATATTTGAGCTACATTTACCGCTATACCTTCCCTGGATCGATGCAATGTCTTGGTGATTTTTGTTGTGTAAACATCTACGCGGCGGTATGAGGGTAAATCTCGGGAAAATGGACGGAAGTGTATAAGGGGATGTGACATCATAATCCATGCGCAGTGATTAGTGCGCAGCTACTTCAGCGCTTCCTTGTAAAACGTGTTCTTTCTACCGCCAGAGTATAGGCAACCAATACCAAATAAGTGGTTGCCTATATTCAAGCGTCACGAAGACGAAATATACTCTGTACGAGGACTGCTCAAATATTTGTGAAGCATACAAAATACCAAGGGTAAGGGCTTTAAAAATTATTGACTTAAACGCTATTGAAACAATACATTAAATTACACAACCGATGTCGATATGGGATATGTTCACACATCAGTGTCTCGAGTATTAGCACTGAGCAGACTCGCTCATTTTTTTTGCATACACATCTAATATCTAATAGTGCTCTTAAATTTTTGGAGAAGGAATCCAAATGAGACATTATATCCGAAAATGTGTTAGGACGTGTTTACGTGTTCCTAGTAATTTTCTGATTTATTGTTACCAAGAAAATAGTTGCAAACGATTTCAAATGCATACTATACTCGTCTTTCAGTGTCATTTAAATTTGTCCTCTTGTAGCACTTGACTAACTTGCGGTCTGACAAAACTTACGTCTTTGCCTCAATTATATGTGAAAATTTCTTAATTATAAAAAACATCTCTTTCTTTATTCAGTGCCTTAACAAATTATATGATAAATCCTAGCTTAATATGAAGTGAGGGTAAATATATCTTCTTTCTGAACTAATGCCTCTCGTGCCACATTTTAACACCTACCTCAGATGTTTTGTTATGGAAAGAGGCTAATATTTAATTTTATAATATTTATCGTTATTTATCGACCGAGCCGTAACAAAATATTGTAACACTGTGTTGAACGAAGGTGCGGAGACCATCCGGAGCCGCAAGAGTCGAATTGCCTTCGTTCAACACAGTGTTACAATATTTTGTTTCGGCTCGGTCGGCGCGTGCGGCTCGTTCGGCTCTGGCTAGTCTGCGCTTACCTTTACATGGTTGCCTCACTCACTCAAAAAATAGCACTAGTTTGTACATTCTGATTGCAGCCCTGTCAATAATTCTAATTAAATCTGCACATATGTTCCATTTGTAGTTTTCATATTTTATGCACCTGGGTAACGTCTCAAGGCTGTCATATGTCTCTTTCATATTTTTTGAGTGGCCTATGGGATATTCATTGCTGTTAAGGTATCAAGGGTATTATAAGGAATATTTCCCTCATGTATAAAAAATCCCATTAGAGGAGTGCAATTCTCGGAGAATTACAGCGATAATTGCACCGTAGAAACCGAAAGAGCACAGCGATAATTGCATCGTACGTATCTATGGTAATTCCATTGAAAATTTGACAGCACAATTTGTAAAAAACGTCAAAGTCTAGTGAATATATAGGTATTGTTAAAAATGTCTCGTTTCGGATTAAAATAAATCGTATTTTTGCATCTCTGTACTTGGATTACAGTTACATGTACGTTTTTGTATTAAAAAAAGAATAAAAATGTATATTTTTAAAACCATGTCCTAATTCGGGAAATATTCCCCGAATTACACTCGTGCATCAAAATAACCAGAAAATTTTGCATTCGAGCGTGTTGTCTTAGAAAAACTGCATTCGGTCATTTTCATATTTTGGAAAAAGAGCCCTCCACCTTCGGTGTCGGGCTCTTTCTCCAAAATATGAAAATGAACTCATGCAGTTTTTAGACAACACGCTGTCATGCAAAATTATCGGTAATTTTGGTGCACTTGTGCAATTACTTCCGATAATAACGCTTGAGGCACAAACAATATAGCTACGCAACAGACGTCTGGTCAGAATGGCAAGAAATGAAACGGTGATTTGGCGAACGCCGAATCTCTATCATACTTAAAGAGATGGCACTACACGCATCGAGCGACGTGAATTTAATTTTCCCTGCAAATTTACTCCCAGATCGCGAGTAAGGAGCCGACTGCAGCTGTGTCACAAATAACTAATTTGTTTGCGGCTGTGTGCAACTGCTGTCTGGTGTCTGGGTTTCCCGGTCATTTCGGGAGACGCAAAATTAATATGTATTTACATTTTTAAAAATACTTATAGAGGCATAATAATTAAGAAAGGAAGATCTATAAAAAATATTGAATAGCATTTACATGCCCTTGCTGTGACAGTTGATGGTGTGAAGAAAATCTTTGGGTAAACTATTTTATGACTGTAAGCAGGAATATTCTCATTCAGATTTTAATTTTAAATAAAAACTATGTATAATTATATTATATATTATACTAATATAAGAATGCATTTTGCGGTGCCAAACAAAAGTACTGAAAATATGGTGAAAAAATCGATGGATTTATTTAAAGAGACATTTGACAAAATCAAAGAACAGGAGCTTATAGGAACAAAGATAAAAAAATGCTATAATTTCCAAAAATTACGCTTGGTTGAGAAGAAAAGATAGTGACTGTTATCAACATAAATTGTTTTTCCTTTCAAAGATGGTAAATACAAACTTGTTTAAATTTTGCAAATGGAATGAAAATTATAAAAAGGATTTCAAACAGCAACTGAAAAATTTAAAAAATCAGTAAACCTCTATCAAACTTCTCTGAAATAAAGATAGATAGTATCCGATGTAGTATTTACCGTATAATGCATGGTGTTATACCATACCACGGTATAAATAAGTATATACGGTAGGTTCACTCGAGACAAATTTCCAAATTTGCCGGCAGTTTTTAGCTTGGAAGCGAATCAGGATCAATCTCGTTCGCGGCCAGCGGTGGCTACACTACGAGGGAGAATTTACGGTCAGTGTGCAAACGCCTTGATATTCTGTACTGTTGGGTCGCGTTGAATTAAATAATTATTAAGATCGCTACAATGGCGAGATATTGTTGTGCGGATAATTGCATTATAAAAGTGGGTGAAGGATTATCATTTTTTAGATGCCCCAAAGACCCTATCAGGTAAGATTTATAATAATTTTTTAATAATATGCAGTTTTTCAATTACACGTATAATCGGTTTAACAAATATGTCTTTATTAAAATTCTGTTATTTACCTAAATTTGGATAAAGACAATAGTGAGAAAAGAAAACAAGTACGGCAAAAATAAAATGCCCGTCGCCACTAGCGTGAGCCAAAATCCGTTTATGTTTTAATAATTGCGAATTGTTTACATGACCTTTTGTGTTTTTAAAGCAACTATATTTTAACATTGAAAATGTTTCTATGATCCTAGTAGGTATAGGGCCTCAAATCGTGAAAAAGTACATGCTACATTTGACACATGACATCATACGCGTGAGAGATCGTGTTAGTTTATTTACTTTTTCTACGAGCGTGCGCAAAGTAGCTACTTTGCGCACGCTACTCAGTGCGCAAAGTAGTACTTTCCCGCACGCTATGCGGGAAAGTGTGCGGGAAAGTAAAATTCTCTAAAATCACCAGAGACAAGAAAATGTTCATATATTTTTAGAAACTTTACACTTTTGGACTTTTTATGCAATATAAGAAACAGTTTTAAGTCATAATTATACTCTTTTCCTTAAAAGTTTCCGTAATTCGCGATATTGTAACTTACACCAAAAGCCATATATTTTGAAATCCTCGGTATAGTAGTAAAAAATTATGTCAAGCAACAATACTTATAATTGTCAGATTGACAGATTTTAAATAAATCTAGGTGTAAAACGAAGTATCCCAAAAAACATAATCCTCAGCTTCGCTAGAAAGCCTTAAGAAAATGGATAGTTCTAATGACCCCAAGATTTACCAGAATGTATCCTGGCACGTGGAAGAAAAATGTGATTGATCGAATTATTTACGCAACATAAGAAAACCGTTTTAACTCTTAATCATTCCCTTTTCTCTCAAAGCTTCCGTAATTCGCGATATTACATCTTAAACCAAAAACCATATCTTTTTAAGTCATGTCAGGTCAACAATAATAGTCATGTAAAGCAACAGTAGGTATAACTGACAGATACTTTTTCTTTTATTTAAATACGGGTCATTATTATTCTGTGCTTGTTTGGACCGCGCTCGTAGAAAAAATATTGTTCCTAGCACTTGCGCAAAGTGACTTCTCCGCACTCGACTGATTGACCGAACTCCGCTTGGCGTCGTTCGGTCAACATCAGTCGCGTGCGGAAAAGTATCACTTTGCGCACTTGTTAGGAAAATAACTATTTTGTACGCCCGTGCTATTTCGGATTGTTTACCGTGCTTGGTTTTAGAACGGTAGGTTAAGTTTACTGGTTACTAAGCAAAAACGCGACGGTAAGTAATTTACTTACCGTTCAGCTGAACGGTAAGTAAAATATATATAATTATATCCATAGTAACAACAGAACCCACTTAAGGTTTAGTGGATCTACAGGGCAGAAATAATTATCCAAAACACAATTTTTACCATTTTCAAGATATTTGCTTAGTCAATGTCTTTGTGTTCTTAATGGGCGTACAAAAAATAGTATAAGCATCTCGAACAGTAAGGAGCTTACCGATCTCCTCCAATATTGGCCAAACATTGTCGTCGATCGGTAAACTGTCCTTACTGTTCTTGATACCTAATATACTATAAACCTAAATTTGATTTATAAGGTATCGGAATCGATTAAAGTTACTAAAATAAATTGGAACTAACTGAAATTAACCGAAAGTTGATTGAATGACTAACCAAAACCCGCCAAAAGTAACCAATACGGGCTTAAACGTCCGGTACAGGTTACAAAAATTAAATTAAGTTAAAACTAACCAAAACGAACGGAATTTTAACGACTAACCAAAACTAACCAAAAACATTAAATTTGATTATAACCGATTCAAATGACTAAAATAAATTGGAACTAACTGAAAGTAACAAGTTGATTGAAAAACTAACCAAAACTAGCCAAAAGTAACTAAAGGCACCAAAAAGGGCTAAAACGTATCGGAACAGATTAAAAATATTAAAGTAAGTTGAAACTAACCCAAAGCAACCGAATTTTGGCGACTAACCAAAAACATTAAAATTGATTATAAAGTATCGGAATCGGTTCAAATGACTAATATAAATTGAAACTAACTTTAATTAACAGAATGTTGATTGCACGACTAATCAAAACTAGCCAAAGTAACCAAAAGCACTAAGGGCTTAAACCTATCGGAACAGATTAAAAATATTAAAGTGAGTTGAAACTAACCCAAATTAACCTAATTTTGGTGACTGACATAATTTAACCAAAAAAATTTAAATTGGTTATAATGTATCGGAACCGCTTCAAATGAGTAAAATAAATTGGAGCTAACTGAAAGTAACCGAAAGCTGATTGAATTACTAACCAAAAGTAACTAAAAGCACCGAAACCGGCTAAAACGTATCGTAAGAGATTAACAATATTGAAGTAAGATAAAATTAACCCAAATTAACCGAATTTTGGCGACTAACCTAAACTAACCAAAAACAGTAAAAATGGTAATAACGTATTGGAACCGGTTCAAATGACTATAATAAATTGAAACCAACTGAAATTAACCGAAAGTTGATTGAACCACTAAACAAAACTAACCAAAAGTAACCAAAAAAGCGAAAACATAAATCAAAACAGATTAAAAATATTAAAGTAAGTTGAAACTCACTTAAATTAGTTGACTAAAACGGAGTTTTATCCACAATACCGAAACAGAATTATTGCACTCGACGCGCGTTTCGCTAACCATGTTAGCATCATCAGGAGATGATTAAAAAAAAAAGTTTTAATCATCTCCTGATGATGCTAACATGGTTAGCGAAACGCGCGTCGAATGCAATAATTCTGTTTCGGTATTGTGGATAAAACTCCGTTTTAGTGCATGTTGCCGAAGGTTCCAAACCCCAACATAAATTAGTTGAATTTTGGCGACTAACTAAAATTAACAAAAAACATTAAAATTAATAATTATACTCGTAACGTATTGGAACCGGTTCAAATTCTAAAATAAATAAAAACCAACTTAAACTAACAGAAAGCTGATTGAATGATTAACCAAAACTAATCAAAAGTAACCAAAAGCACTAAAACGTATCGGAATAGGTTACAAAAATTAAATTAAGTTAAAACTAACCAAAACGAGCAGAACTATGGCGTCTAACCAAAAGTAACGAAAAACACTAAATTTAATTATAACGTATCGGAGTCGGTTCAAATGACTAAAATAAGTTGGATCTAACTGAGACTAACCGAAAGTTAATTAAACGGCTAACCAAAACTAACTAAAAGTAACCAAAAGCGTAAAAACGGGCTAAAACAATTCGGAACAGGTTAGAAATATTATCTACAGCAGTGTCATGGCTAGTTATATATTAATAGATTTTCCTATCTACAAGTGGAGGGTAATTTTTTAGGTCTTCATATCCGCATTTTTTTTTTTTTATAATTATGTTAAAAAAATATATATTTTAGCACGTTTTTGTGTTTTTGGTTACTTTTAGTTAGTTTTGTTTGGTCACTCAATCAACTGTCTGTTAGTTTCAGTTAGTTTTAATTTATTTTAGTCGTTTGAACCGGTTCCGATACGTTTAACCAATTTTAATGTTTTTGGTTAGTCGCTAATATTCAGTTAATTTGGTTTATTTTTAACTTACTTTAATATTTTTAATCTGTTCCGATACGTTTTAGCACTTTTTGGTGCTTTTTATTACTTTTGGTTAGTCGTTCAATCAACTTTCGGTTAATTTCAATTAGCTTATTTTAGTCATTTGAACCGGTGCCGATGCCGGTACGTTATAACCAATTTTTACGTTTTTGGTTAATTTTGATTAGTCGCCAAAATTCGGTTAATTTGGGTTAGTTTTAACTTACTTTAATGTTTTAAACTATTCCGATACGCTGTAGTAGCCCTTTTTAGTGCTTTTGGCTAGTTTTGGTTAGTCGCTCAATAAACAAACTTTCAGTTAATTTCAGTTAGTTTTAATTTATTTTAGTCACTTGAACCGACTCCGATACGTTACTATCAAATTTAATGTTTTCGGTTAGTTTTGGTTAGTCGCCAAAATTCGGTTCATTTAAGTTAATTTGAACTTACTTTAATATTTTTAATTTGCCCGATACGGTTTAGCCCTTTTTGGTGCTTTTGGTTAGTTGTTCAATCAACTTTCGGTTAGTTTCAGTTAGTTCCAATTTATTTTAATAATTTGAACCGGATCCGATACGTTATAACCAATTTTAATGCATTTGGTTAGTTTTGGTTAGCTGCAAAAGTTCGGTTAATTTGAGTTAATTTTTTTAATCTGTTCCGATACATTTTAGTTCTTTTTGGTGCTTTTGATTACTTTTGGTTAGTTTGGGTTAGTTCATCACGCATATGACATCATGTGTGGCAAATGTAGCATGCACTTTTTCGCAATTTGATGCCCCATAACAGGAAAACAGAAACATTTTCAATGTTAAAAGTACTACGGCAGACATAGCGCGATGAGAGAAATTCTCACAAATGCAGCCAATCACTTGAGAAATGCACCCAGTTAATTAATTGGCTGTGTTAAAGAGGACGCCAAATAAGTCAGCTAGAGTGGAGGACAGCTCCGCTCGCAAAGCCATCTCCGAAAACTAACGATCTCGCAGAAAATGTGAGAGAAATACTCGTAGCGCGAGTAATGAAGTGTTAAGACCTTTAAGAAGCTATAAATTTAGTTTACTAGTTTAATATGTCCTTTTTTATATTTAAATTCCCACAATATTTGTCAGGTACTTTGAACCTTCTGCTTTATACATGTTTTAATAGATAAATGATAAATCAAGCTTACAAACTGATAAATTATTTTAATTGGTATTACCTTTATTTATAATGGTTTTGAATTTAGTATACGTTACTATTTTGTATAACTTTATTACATAGTTTTATTCATTTGAATCACGTATTAAAAATTACCTTAATCGCTCTTTGAAATATCGTGTATCAAATAATAACCCAGGAAATAATTTGGCATCAGCTAATACTTTTTGAATCTCCCCCCACAGACTGCTCGCTGCTGCAGGTACAGTAAAATAGTTATTTATGCAACAAGTGTGTAAAGTAACATTGTCGCATGAGCCTTAGGCGAATGCGACAATCCCATGAATAAAAAAAGGCTACTTTACACATGAGTAGCATACGAATTTTTTTCTACTACCGAAAAATATATGAAAAAACAAAAATATTATTAAATTACCTTACGCACTAGTGCGTAAAATAAATTATTTTACGCACTAGTGCGTAAAATATATTATTTTACGTACTGCCCTAAATGTCAAAAATATGTCAGATTTACTTTACGCACTAGTGCGTAAAATAACTTATTTTACGCACTGCACATTAAAAAGGCCAATTTTACGAACCTTAGAGAGTGCGTAAAGTGAGTACTTTACGCACGGTAGTAGAAAAACTAATTTTTTTACCGTGCTGCGGCTTTTGCGTTTGATCCAAAAACATGAAACGATTTTTGCTGAGTGAATCTACTCGATATTATTTGTACTCTGACCATACAGTGTGTCCACGCACTGACTCTGGAAGAGCGAAAGTTTTTTTATTGGTTGATTTACGAAAAAAGTCTCTTTATAAAACCTCTCTTTGTCCTGAAACGTTAGATTGTTATTAATTTTCAAAAAAAAAAATGCGAGGTACGAAAAAATTACATTTATTATGATATTATGTCACATGGGCGCTTACTGCAACAAACCATCATGTCAATCATATATTTTTTTCATTAGAAGTGTTGTGAATTACTTTTTAAAATATACATTTCTGCCACCTTTAGTAAACTAGTATTGCCAAATAGTTATAGATTGAACTCTACTACTCATCCGAGTTTTAGCATTTGATGTAACTAAAGTTAGTTTTTTTGAAGTGAAGGTTCTTAACGCGCGCCGTGAGTAAAATTTGAAGGTCGCGACCGCGGCGGGCGATACACGATGAGCGAGCGACACGACCTGGCGGAAGAAAAATATGAGAATATTGTTATTGTGATATCCTTGTTAGTTTACAAGATAAAAATATTGGATTTGCTCTATTACCTTGTCAAGACATAAGCGAAACTTTTATGAAGAATAGTTTTTTTTCATTTAGGCCTTTCCTTTTTGTTAATTGAGTGGTGTATTTAAAAAAAAAAACTACTTTTTAACCAAATCCGAAGCTAGGGCGTTTAAGTTTAAGAAGTTTCACTTCTGATATGCGCACATAGTGCACACGCTTTTTTTTTTAGGTGTATAACGAAATATGTTGGATCGTGCTACATCAAAAAAAAAATATTTCTACCAACTTTAACAAACGAAAATTGCCAATACGCAAGTAAAGTTGGTAATTTCGTTATTCTTGTTTTATATTGTGTTTTGCTCTGATCATGACTAAACTTGCTAGTAGTTGGCAAAGTTCTCCTCATGGCTCCAATCATCTCTTGATGATGTTCAACGTCTAATTATTGTAAGCAAGATTTGATTGATTGGTTATTACTGCGTCCAGTAATTTTATGAGATGTTTACTGTTTACCAACTCCCTCTTTGGCCAAATTCGAAACAGCTGTTGCTCTTGCAGAATGGTTGGCGCTTTTAACTTTTTTAGTGTCAATTTCTATATCAGAAGCTGCTGACTTAAACCGAAGATGTAATATTCTTACCTACTGGACTGTTCTTATACCATCCCTTCGAATTGGGTTTACTCCATTATGGGTTTGGAGTTAAGAAGAATCTCTCGATTTGAATAAGATTTCTCCTTTTTTTCAAGCCAATTCGAACAAGCAAACGGGATACATATGTGGACTGTCGAAATGTCTAATCAACCATTTACTATCTGACAGTTTTTTTTGGCACCACCTTGTGCACTTTTAGAGAATATCAGTTATACTCTATCCATCCTGCTGGGGTTCCCAAATTATCAGTTGCTTTTTTGAAATATTGGATACAGGCAGAATATCCCCAAATTTTGGTGTGAAATTTTCTTGCCGAATAACATACGATCTTAAATTATTTCGATTAATCGACATAATTTTCGCCCGATGCCTCAAAACAAATTCCGAAAATAATTTAAGCTCTTGTGATAATATAAGTGAAAATTATTCACTTATTTAAATTTTTCAGGATAAGCAAAACTTTTTAGAACCAATGATTTGTTTCGTAAATCCACAGATTTCGCAATCCTTGCAACCATCGCCGTCGGAGACATTGGAACCATATTAGTATATAAAACACATACGACACCCTGTATGAAACATAATTAACACACAAGGTTATGAATAAAAATATCGAATATTATAGCACTTTATGTATGGAGATAAAATAATATTTGTCCCAACCTAGCGTAAACGTTTACCCACGCTTTTATTGATGAAAATAAATAATATTTGTTCCAAACTAGCGTAGACGTTTACTCTGTTGATATCCCTTACAGTTTTCGCTGTTTATCAAACTTCTAGAATCCATAAATTACAAAATACTCGCGCCGTTCGCTGGCGTCAGCTCAAATGCCGCCAATAATATCACCTATTTAAGGTGGTATTGAGGCCGCCCGGTGTCTTTTGGCTTTGAATGCAAAATATGTTCTAATTTTTTTCAGATTTTAATAAAGATAGATCACAATAAAATTCACGTTCCTATGGCAATTTTTGCCCTCTACCTAATGACGTAATTAGATTTTTGATCCCACGTTTCGTTCCTTCGTAATCATCATTAAATAATATTGATGATGTTATTTTCAGCCGAAACGTCGGATAAATGTAAGAAGCGATATGTCGTTGGATTTAGGATTGAAATTAGTGTTTTTTAGGAATAAAACAAATTTTTTTGACTATTTGAAAAAACAAAGTTGATGATGGTTGGTAAGAAACGAAACGTCAGATTGAAAATCTAATAACATCAACTTGAAGAGCAGGAAAAGTAGCAATGGGAATGTG
>JAEQML010063083.1:0-23544 GCA_016904865.1 Pissodes strobi | reverse complement strand
ATTGATACGTTTGACCTTTAAATATTATTTAACAAACTTGATTTGTGGCACTCTTAGGGATTAGTGAATATAATTACAGTTTTTTTTTATAATTATACTACTACTAAAAATAGGTCGCACTTCACTCTTCTTTTCTGATAAATCCACATCTTTCGATCACGCGCGAAATATCGACGGAGGCATGATGATGTCAATAGTTTAATTTATTTGAAAATAAGGATAATCATTTCTAAGAACAGAAGAACAATGCAAATAATACAGTTACAAAAATCATGATTTTACCTTGGTAAATGCATAAAGTACGGAAGCCATTGTTGTTGATTTTTAAATAACAATCAAATTCAAGGATTTGTTGTCAGGTTCACAGTTTCTTTCAATGAACGTAAATTTTAACTTGTCACTACTCATTGTTACTTAGTACTACTAGCACGGAAAAAATTAAAAAACGGAATAGTAGACTTTTTAACAATACCAGAAGTACTTTGCTTGCATTTCAAATTGCTTATCCAAATATAAACAAAATATTGAAGTATTTTACTAGATTATATTAATTATAAAAAGAAAATTGATTTTTTTAATGACATGCCTCAAAACATGTTTAACCCTGCACTTTTTAACTACCCAAGTAATTCAAACCCTCGTTACAACTTATTACAGCTAACAAAATAATATTTATTAAAAATCATTTATAAATAAAGCGGTTACAAATTTCGCGGTTAACTAAAATTATTCCGTTAAAATACATTTTTTTTAAATCCGCTTTATAATAAATTTTAATATATTTTATTATGCGGTTATAAGCTGAATTGTCATTAAGCGAAAGAGGTATTTTCAAAATTACTCTTCATCTGCTTTAATCGAATGAATGGCCATGCATATGTATATAAATAATTAATGTTCTTTAATATATTCTTGAATATGAATTGACATTCTTTTTAACTTTTTAAGATGCTAATATCCTATATGAATTAATTGACGATTGATTTTAAATACATCAGCTATACCTAATGTTGATTTATGGCTTTAACGTAATTTGATATTTCCGCACAGGGTAGCTTCGAGAGTTGTCCAATGAATGATCACAAATAAATGGTATATTACTGACTTTAATATTGTTTTGCTTAACAGGGATAAAATTAAAACGAAAACTTTGGAAAACGATTAGCCTGTTGGAGAATGCTGTTCATCCAGCCCTCGTGCCCATAAGAGAAATTGAAGAAGACCATGAAACATAATTTTCCGACAAGACGGTGCCTCTCCTCATTTCGATCAACCGGTGCGCCAATTTCTAGATTAAAATTTTCACCAAAACTGGATTGGAAGATGGAGTTATTATAATGAATGGCCACCAAGGCCACCTGATTTGACCCCAATAGACTCTTTCTATATGGATCAACAGAGGTCTAAAATGTATGCCATATACCCACCCTGAATCATTTGATGTTTTGCGAAATCGCATAGTTCATGAATGCCACCAAGTTACACCCGAAATGTTGTGTGACGTAATAATCATAATAATAAACTGATGATAAAAGTAAGTGAAGACTTTTTTGTATTCACCTTTTTTTAAGAAAACGTCGCCTGTGATACAGTACACGTGATAGAAGTGAATATTTCTTTACCCAGTCCATAAGAGAGAAAGAGAGCGAGAGGCAGAATCATATACTTTATCTCTCTTGCGTGGCGAAGATTTCAACGCGTGTCGTGACGCGGCCTTGAAAAATAACTCTAATTCAACGAAAAAAGTATTCACTTCAAAAATGAATTGTAAACGCATGGAAAGTAATCTGAAAGATACCAGTTGGTATTGGCTAAGGTGCCCCCCGAGACGCCCCTGGATTTAATAATTTAATTGGGTATAAGTTAGTCCCTTATTACTTCAAAGAACACCACAATTTTTCATTAAAATCGTCTAAAAAATATTTGTGATATTTATAGAATATATTGGAATCTTAATAGAAAATATTTATAAAAAAAGTTTTAAAAAATTGTGCATTTTTAGACATAAGTTTATATAGACTTTTCGCCTTATTTTTAGCTGTTAAATGCACTGTTAAAAGTCTCCTGATTATAAATCGGACCACCCTCTGTATATATTTATGTACGTGGATCTTATTGTACTAGGTTTTGAAACTGTTTTGTTTATTTTAGTTTAATTATTGTTCAAGCATTTGCCTTTTACCTATCCTACTTTTAATACGAATAAAGTAAAACACATTGCCTTTATTTAATACTATTTTACAGATATACCTAGCAATTCAGATAACTCGCATTCTCACAACTTTTTTTTAAAGGAACTTTAGGCTAATGGCCCTCTAAAGTGTTTTTTCAATGGAACACTCTGTATATTATTAGTTATTTAAAAAGATCTTTTCTTCCTGATCATAAATATATCCAGGTTTATGTCTCTATCTTGAAGAATAGCCGAGCAAATCGACAAAAACCGTGCCATGTGCAATCCCTATGTTCTCGCATGTGGGCTTTCAACAGATGACGTCACGAATCGATCGGATAAGTTATAATCTATCCTCTACCAACCTTAAGAAAAGTGTACTCTGCGACCTTTAACTGAACGTACCCTGGTGAACAGGTGAACACTCAAATATCAAGTATCAAGTAGGCTTTGGGAAAATAATAACAGAATGGACAGCGTTCTGTCAAATTGATAATTAAGTCAGTCGGCGATTAATTATCATAATTTTTGAGTTTGTTGAAGACTGTTAATTTGTGCATAATAAAGACACAACTTTTAAAAGAGTGTGTTTTGGTATGAAACCCAAACTAACCCAATCTAAATTTATAATCTTCGTAAAGCTAAAAACTCATTTTGAATGTTTTTGAACAATGAAGATGCGCAGACGCAGGTGTTTATTTTTGTTTCACTGGTTGCAGTACAGGGGGTAAAAGTATTTCTCAAGCCTTTGAACTTGTAGCTACGTTGCCAAGTAAGTGATAGAAATATAGTTATATTTATCGATTTTTTTCGTTTGCCTCTTCTCAATTATATTAATTTATTTGGATTATTTTGGGTTAGACTTGATTCGCTCGCCTATTTTGGCGCGTTTTAATGCAAACAAGTTGAATATTAACCCATACTAGGTGATATTATGACATATTAAAACAAGTTAAGAAAGAAGACCTCACTCTCATTATGGGTGATTTTAATCCCAAAATAGGCAGGAGCGACAGCTCGGAACTGATCGGCAGATTTGGACTGGGTACTAGAAACGAACGAAGTGAGAGATTAAAATATGTTGTGACAGAAGAACAATTTGTTATACTGAACACCCTTTTCAAGCAGCCACCTCGAAGATTATATACATGAACTTCACCTCAGAATGAAGGTTATATTGTAAGAAACCAGATAGACTACTTATTAATAAATAAAAGGTACCGTAACAGTTGCATAATTGCTAAACGTACCCTCAGATCATGGTCTTCTCTGTGGCAAATTTAAACTCAAGCTAAAAAGGATAAAAGAAGAAGATAGACAGAAGAAAATGGGATATAAGAAAACTTAGAGAGAATGAAGAAACACGCCAAGGAGTAACTGAAAAAATAGCTGAAGAATATCGAAAACTCAAAGAAACTCCACACAGTGTAGAATCGACTCTTCCCACAATGGCTGAAAGGTTTGAAAGTATTGGTAATGAATTTCTGATGGCTTAAAAAGATAAAAAAAAACATGGATGACAGACGAAATATTAAAGTTAATGAATGAGAGGAGATTATTGGAAGGGGATAAAACAGAGTACCGAAATATGCAAAGACTAATTCAACGTCAGATAAGATGTGCAAAACAAGATTGGATAGAAGGACAATGCGCAGAAATTGAAGAACTTCAACATGCATAAGAAGATTAAAGGGACATCGGGCCTATATAATTTCAATGTAAATGGAAAAATTCAGGATAAAAAGGTAACATCATTGTAGATCGCATGGGAAAATAAAAATCTGGAGAGAATATATTATTATAAACCAGTTGTTCGAAGATACTAACAGATCGGAAAATGCTCCCACGTACTAGGTACCGGATTTCTTGCCGGTTACAGTTGATGAGGTTACTCGAACTGTGGTAGGGTTGAAGAATAGGAAAGCACCAGGACCAGATAATACCGGGAATGAATTCCTAAAACTATTGAATGACGAAGATATTAGATGGCTTAAAGATATATTTAATGAAATATACTCCACTGGAATCATACCTGACATGTAGCTTAAAAGTACATTTATAACGCTACTAAAAAAATCAAGCGCAAAGAACTGTGAAGACTTTCGTACGATTAGTCTCATGAGTGACTCTCTTAAAGTTTTCTTGAAATTGATCCAGTAAAGAATATATAGGATTTACGAAGAATAGATTAGTTCTACCCAGTTCGGGTTTAGAAATGCCCTGGGTACTAGGGAGGTACTTTTTAGTATTCAAGTCTTTTTCCAAAGAGCTCGAGATGTTAGTCATGATATTTTTGCATGTTTCATCGATTATCAGAAAGCATTCGATAAGGTTCAGCATAATAAGATAATGGAAGCTCTGGAATTAGCGGGATTAGAGGAACAAGACTTAAGAATTATACCAAATCTTTATTGGAATCTGACCTCTTCAGTCAGAATAGAAAGTGAGGATTCCGATGAGGTTCTGATAAAGAGAGGAGTTCGACAGGGGTGTGTGCTTTCGCCATTGATATTCAACATATATTCAGAATACATATTCCGATGCCGACGCGACGGGGTGATTATCAATGGCGAATGCTGAAATGACCTAGAAGGACTACAAAGATTGATGAACAGAGTGGTAGAAGTAAGCAAAAGATATGGAATGCAGTTGAATATAAAAAAGACCAAAGTCATGATTATTGCAAAAAATAAACGCTTGGACGACCAACTACTGATACATAGACCCATCCAAAGAGCTAACAAATACATTTATTTGGGAACAAATAATATTCAAAAGTCTTTAAGCACCAAAATGCAAGTATTGTGATTTCAACCCTCCTATACGGCGTTGAGTCATGCTATAATGCTAGCCAATGCTTCTAGCTTCTAATAGAAGCTAGAAGCATTGGAATTCTGAGCATTTCATGGGTGGATCATATTACCAATGAGAAGGTGCTTCATAGAAAGAAGAAAGAAAAAGAAATCGTGTATCAAGTAAAGAAACGTAAACTTGAATACCTTGGCCACATCATGAGAAATCCTGAAAGATGTCGGCTTTTGCAACTTATACTCTCAGGCAAAATACAAGGCAGAAGGAGTGTAGGAAGACGAAGAATCTCATGGCCGAAGAATTTCCGAGTGTGGTTTAATACATCAACTGTGGGCTTATTCCGTGCAGCGGTGGATAAAGTCCGTATATCCATTATGCTCGCCGACATCCGGTAATGGATAGGCATCAACAGAAGAAGAAGGCGAAGTTTAGATTTGATATTAAAAGAGACTCACGCCTACCTACAGCAAATTTTCAACCTTTGGACCTGCGCATTTAGCTCTTCAGGCAACCAAATAAAAACTAACCCAAGGCAATGCCCAAAATCAAGAAAAACAACTTTGAAAATAGATGAATTAGTACGTGCGCATGCGTGAAGGCCCAAAATTACTGTAGGTAGACGCGAATTTAAAAGAGGTTTACATTTTGACATTTCCATTCTTCTTTACCGATTCCATAAGAGAGAAATAGTCATATGCTTTATCTCTCTTGCGAGATGAGAAGTTCAAAGCGTGTTGTGACGCGGCCTTGAAAAAATCACTCTCATGCAGCTAAAAGAGTATTCACTTCAAAAAAATACAAGTAAAGTTTTACCTACTCTTTTCAATTTTAGGGATGAAACTCATCCCCGCTAAAACGATTCAGTGATATTTCACTTTTAAAGCTCTTCAGACTCTCATTTTGTAGTCTGTAGCTTGGAGGTTATAATCAGGGCAAAAATGCATTTAATCACTTAACACCCTTTCCCTTTAAAACATTTGAGTACAACTATCATCCCTGCTTAGGGGTTGAAAATACAATAAAAAATTGCCCCCCCCCCCCCTAAAATCAATAACTGACGGGTCCGAGCGCTTTCCAGCTTTTCATTTTAAATACTGAAACTCGAGTTGCAATGTTTTGCAATTACATTTCCGGTAATATGCCCATGAACCATCATCTTTAACGAATTAAATCACCATCATCATCGTAGAAAAAAACCTAATGCCATTCCTACACCAAGGTAAGCATCCTTGACTGAACACGATTGCAAATTAGAACCTTGTTTATGACAATACAAAAGTTGTTTTAACTTTTTTTTGCAAATTAGCCGATAGTGGATCGATAAATCCTTTGGGCAAATTGTTATTCAATATTCAAATCGTGATACTTAACTACCTGATGCTAAAATGTTCAGATTTAATTATTTTGTACTTCCTGCTTTAATTTGGCAAAAATGCTAAACTGTTTAGATTTAATTATTTTTGACTTCCTGCTTTATTTTGGCAAACATTTTTCTAAATTATTAACCCCTGGTTAACTATTCAAGAGTATGCATTTTTATTTTGCAATTTAGCGCATTTTCGCATCAAACTATATTATGTCATAAATAAAACTTAAAATTTGACTTACGGTTATTTGAAGGTTAATTAATGACGGCCTAAGATTGTTAATTTTAAAGACGTGTCTGATATTGTCTTATTTAGGCTCTAACTTTTTGGAGATTCAAAAAAGTGTCAGGGAACGGAGGACCTTGATTTTCCAAAAACGACACTGCAATGTCACAGCAATCAATTAAAGGTCGGAATCCTTATTAAAAGTAGCTACTTAATAAACAATAAGCATTAGAGACCTGCAAACGTGCTTAATTGCATGCCTTGCTTGTAATTTTCGCGTCTAAATAATGAAGTGAGAAGTAACGTATTAATATAAAAACGTTTCAAGTGATTAATTTCAAATAAAATATAAACTACTTAACAGGCTGCATTCTAGGGAATTTTACTCCAACAAACATCACCCAAAGAAATTGTGCATATCACGAAACGATTAGCCAAAATTTATTCTCAGGTGCAGGTAACAATATATAAATTTAACGACCAAATATGCAAAACTACAAAAATTAAACAACAATACAAAATGAAGCACAAATTTTTCTGTAAATAAAGTTACCAACAATGGAGTAATAAGCTTGTGGTAAAATAAGTAAAATCAATTGTATGCAAGAAAGCTCAATAGGTTTCGTGCATAGAATATTCCCAGAGCATTAAACACTAATTCAGCTCTAATCCCACTACTCAAAATTCCCTACTGACTAATCTAAACCCCACCAGATTCACTCGTCCCTCTTTTCTTTCTCCACGAACGACTACTTCATATATTAAACACTATCACTACTTTCCCTTCTCCAGTATCCACTATTTTCTACGTTTTTCACATTAAGCATTACCCCTACTCTTTCTCTGCTCCACATTCCTTACTTTTTCTTTTCCCCCACCAAGACAGTTTTTCCACATAAACACTAGAGACGCAGAGCAACTAATCCCCACTAAAGATGCATTTTCTACATTTCAACTCCTACTCAACAATAGAAACACTGATCTCTTTAATCTTTAAATCCGACTATTCCACTAATTCAAAAATCTTCCCCATCACCCTTAATCTCTTTACTTCCTATTCAACTTACCGAGCACTACTTCCTACTTTCCCCTCCCTACCCTACCTACTAACTTCCCCCACCAACACTCAATTCCCTTCCCCCAATTAATTCTATACATTCGAAAACCATGAACCAAAGTGCATGGTTGAGTTGGTCTAGTTCAGTTAGTAGTTAGTTGTCTATTACAGAAAAAAGCCAACCTAATCAGTGCAGCTCAGCAGATTGTTTCATAATTAAAACAGGAACATATTCAATACAAAATGTGGTGAACAAAATCAAATTTAAAAACTAGATATTTTACAAACTGATTCTGCACGCGTCCACGTCATTTATACCTACTGCAGACATACAGCCAGAAGGCTATTTATAATAAAGCCAAGGCAACTAATGACGTGGACACCTACAGATCAGCACTCCCGGAATGTAACAAAGAAATCCGGAGAGTCAAGGAGGAGTTCTTATGAGAGGGTAAAGGAGAATCCACAAAACCTTGGCGAAGGAATGATCCAAAAGTAACGGAGTCGAATTCCTCAAAAGGAATGACAACACCTACACGGAGACTAAGGGGGAGAGGTTAAAACTGCTTTTAGAAGCACACTTTCCGGCCTCATTCATGGTAAATACACTTAGATCGGTCAAACACAACTGGGATATAGTAATACCCACACTTATTTAAAGTCTACAGATGCTATTTAACCACGGGATTTATAAGAAGTGTGTGGATACAGGTGAAGATTATATACTTGCCAAAAGTACACCCAAACCTTACAGACTAGTAAGCCTGCCATAATTTATGTTAAACACCCTAGAAAGGCGAGTTGACAGGCATATAAGAGATAATGCACTTAAGATGTTTCAATTGGGTGAACGTCTTCTTCTTCTTCAAGTGCCTATTCGTTCCGAATATTGGCGATCATCCTGGATATGATGACTTTGTTCACGGCTGCTCTAAATAGTTCGGTAGTAGTTTTTGAGAACCATGTTTTTAAGTTTTTAAGCCATGATATTCTCCTTTTTCCTGGTGATCTTCTGCCATAAACTTTCCCTTGGAGAACGGACTTTAAAAGGTGATATTTGCTTTCGTTCCTCATAATATGTCCGAGGTACCTACTCAATCGTTCCTCTCTTGATGGTGTTCATTACTTCCAAGTCCTTCTTCATTCTCTCCATCACTGCCTTGTTGGTCACTCTGTCCACCCATTTTATTCTCAGCAACCTCCTGTAAAGCCACATTTCGAAGGCTTCGAGTGTTCTTTGTGTTGCCTCGGTTAATGTCCATGACTCCATCCCACAGAAAAGAATCGAGAAAATATAGCATCGGAGGAGTCTGATTTTGATGTCGATGTTGAAGTTGTGACTTTTAAACAGTTTAGCCATTTGGTTGAAGGCGGCCCTTGCTTTCTCTATTCTACATCTGATCTCCTGTGAATGGTCCCAATTATCATTGATCATCGTTCCCAGATATGTGAACTGTGTTACTCTGTCTATTGGTGTGTTGTTGATCGTTAAGTCATATCTTCCACCGGTTTCTCTACTGATTACCATGAATTTGGTCTTACTAATGATAATTTCTAAGCCATAGTTACTGCTGACGTCTATTATTTTGTTCATTAGTTCTTGTAAGTTGTTCATGTTGTCAGTGAAAACCACAGTATCATTTGCGTACGGGATGTTGTTCATTCGTTCTCTATTCAGCAAAATTCCTATGTTGGTATTCTCAAGGGCCTCTCTAAAGATTTCCTCCGAGTAGAGATTAAATATGAGTGGTGACATGATACAGTCCTGCCTAACTCCTCGAAGAATGTTTACTGTGTTGGTTTGCTCTTCCGTATTAATTTGAATAGTAGCTGATTACTTCCAGTAAAGGTTTCGGATGATCCTTAGATCTTTATCATCCATCCCCTCATTCATCAAGACGTCCATCATCTTTTCGTGTTTTATTCTATCGAACGCCTTCTGGTAGTCTATAAAACAGGCAAAAATATCACAGTTCATATCCCTACAGCGCTGGAACAATACTTGTAGACAGAAAAGTGCATCTCTTGTACCCATGCCCTTCATAAATCCAAATTGTGTATGTGACACTCTTTCCTCGCAGATCCTATAGATTCTTCGATGAATGATTTTGAGGAAAAGCTTTAGCATGTGACTCATAAGACTAATTGTTCTGTAGTCACCACATGCTTTGGCTCCCTGTTTCTTTGGTAACATTATAAATTCAGAGATAGCCATTCTTTTGGAATGTTCCCAGTATTGTAGATGTTATTAAAAATGCCAGTCAGGAATGTGATGGTCTCTTCGTCAAGAAACCTGAGAAATTCCGAATGTACTCCATTCGGCCCTGGAGCCTTTCCTTCCCTTAGAGTATTAATGGCAGCTCTAACTTTCTCTCTCATGATATCAGGTCCGGACTCAGCCTGAATGGGGGGTGGGTCTCCTCTCTCATCAAAACACACGGAACGTCGGTTACAGTTATACACAAGGGTGGTGAGCCCAATAACACCTATATCTAGAAAGGACTAAGTGCTACAAGCGTCTAGAGTACAGGCGTAATTTTCGATACCACATGCGCAATGGCGAAATGAATAATAGGTATTATTATGGCTTTGCATGGCCCTCC
The DNA here is from genome assembly GCA_016904865.1 of Pissodes strobi. Classification (NCBI taxonomy): domain Eukaryota; kingdom Metazoa; phylum Arthropoda; class Insecta; order Coleoptera; family Curculionidae; genus Pissodes; species Pissodes strobi. Next base: position 13,308 of record JAEQML010063083.1, on the reverse strand, counting down.
GCTTGCTTCGCTCCCTACGGGGGCCCAATCAAAAAGAACTTACCAAGTGCTAACCAAAACTACCCAAGGCTAGCCCAAACTAAAAATTAAGAAAAAAGGTAAATTAATAAAAAACAAACATAACCTCAAAAAAAGGAAAACATAACATCTGTCGCGACCGACGGGAAGGGAACTCGCGGCGCAAGAATGACAGGTAAGTACTCTGCCTCCTACACCACCGAGGCGTTGTATAAGTTTTGCTAGAACGTAGAAACATGGATAATTCCGTTATTTCGTTCTTGTTTCGCCATTGCGCATGTGGTATCGAAAATTACGCCTGTACTCTAGACGCATGTCTAAGTGCTAAGCTAACAACATTTTAGCTCGTGAGGTATTGCATGTAGGCCTTTGCTATTTGGAGCGAAGATGTAGGAGGAAGGCTTTCGGGTGGAAGGGTAATCGTGATCCAGGGGCAAGTGGATGCAATGTTGCCGGACTACTAAGATAGTAGCGAATATTAGGATGCCCCTATATAAAGAATGTATCTCTTACATTACAATTTCACCAAATATTGTAAAAACATATTTCCATAAGGTGTTCTTTCCTCTTTCTATAATGTGGTATTTCCTAATTTATTTATTTAATTAGTGCCTTGTTCGTGCGCTTTCCTAAAATAATGGGAACGGGTAAATAAGTACCTATGTTTTAAATTTCGTGCATTATTACTATACGTTCATATGTATTAGATATATTATTCATATTATATATCTATAATACCTATAAAATATACTCAGAGACCTTGCTTTATACATACATATTTTGTTATTGAATAGGTATTGGTGAAACCCGTAATAGCATATGAAGGACTTGGTGGGCGGTTCGAAGACCGATCAAGGTACCGGAGCCGATATATGAACCAAGGACGGGAACAAGTTTCCCAATATCTGTGGGGAATTTAGCCACGGTGTTTCAGGCGGAAGTAACGGCCATAGAACACTGGACAAAGAAAATGGAGCAAAGAAAAACCACCTATAAGACGGTGGTAATCTACTCCGACCGCGTCATGCTAGTCAGCACTAAAGGCAATCAAGGCCAATAGTACAATATCCAAACTGGTAGAGTGTTGCTGAGCTAGTTAGTCAAAATGGGTTCTGGAACACGAAGACCACAGAGACAATGTAACAGTCGATGAAATAACAAAAAAACGCTCGTCGGGCTGTTTGGTGAGACCAGAAACCTTTTGTGGGTAGACAGGTGTACTATTAAGGCATCCGCTACGAAATGGATAGCAATAATGGAGCCTCAGGAATGGTGGGATGTCCATACAAGCTAAGAAATCCACTAAGAGCTTATCAGCAAAGCTTACAACCGACTTATTGAGCCACAATAGAAAGGCTGTCAGAATGATAGTAGGTTTATTGACCGGCCATTGTCGACTCAAAAGATACTTGTCTGATGGGCTTTGGAAGGAGTCAAGAAGAATAGGAAACTGCAACCCACGTTCGAAGCCACTGTGAAAGTATCGTGAGAACACGTTTCAAACAAATGGGCGAATTAATCAGAATGACAAAACTAACAAGTGGTGGATAGGTCGTCTTAAAAGACTCCCAAAATGTTTCATTTAACTTAGATTTGTGCAAACATTGTAAATCTCTGGTTTCGACCAAAAAAGCTGCGTAATTCGATGTGATCTTTACGGACATGCAGCAGGCATTTGATTTGATAAAGTAAATCATAGTTTTGAGATTCAGGGATTAAAACGATTCAATGTACCTAATAACTTCATCAATATATGTCATATTTATCAAATATACTACAATGTGGAGAAATAAAGGAGACAAACCTAATACATATAATAGTGTACATTCGAGATCATATTTTCGACCTCATTTGAGTCGTAACCATCAAGAAGAGAGTTAGTTCTGATTTGTATCAGAAAATTTCACACAAGGCCCTGAAGAACAATATTAATAGGTCCCAGTCCTAAAATTGGGATCAATCCAAAAATATTTAGGCGATATATTTTATGCTAATTAGCTTCACTGACCACATTGTATCAGAGCTTAGTCATGCGCATAGCGCTTAAGACAATGCTTTTTATTATAGGCGTTGTTATATGTGTTTAAATATTCGATTGTTAAATTAGGATATGGAAGTTTAATCTGATCACCCCATTATGGTGGTGTGAATCCATCGAAAGAATTCACCATTGTATTAAATGGTAAAGCAACTTGGACTGATTTTGATAAGTATCTACTAACAGGTAAGAAAAGGATTGAAAATGATATCTCACTCAACTAGATTGAAAATATTGAAAAAATTAGCAATATGAAGCGTTTTAGGATTCTTGGCCTTAGTCTAAAAACTGATTGATATAATCTTATATATCCGCAAATGACCCATGTCCCAGTGAGCGGTTTTTTAAATAATAATGATTTTAGTATGCACCCTCGTAGTCAAAGTGTTGCACTATTTGAGCCAATTTATCAGCATATTATTACCTTTATAATGTGATAATTACTAATAAGTATGCACGTGTAATGTCATTGATTACTTAGTTTGTTACCTGGTACCAATTTTATCTATACTATGTAATCAAATATCAATTTCCTTTTACTAGAATAATATCCATTAATAATTTAATAATATTAGCAATTTGATAATAACTATTTAATTGTACTGATCAAAGTACAGTTATATCGATAATAGGGTTCTGGTTCGGTCACAAACTGCAATTTGAGATATTTGCCTCTCAAAAATAATTCAAAATTTCCCGGAAAGAGCTTTTTTGCAATTTTAAAGCAAGCAATATTAATGAGACGGGATGATACCTTAGAAACGTTTGTCAGAACTATACAAGAAGAACACCACAAGTTTGTTTTCTTTGAATTCAGGACCTTAATCTGATGAGTAGCTTTTGGGTCCGTGATTATGCTTGCAACATTAGCAGGGTCGGGGCTTTTTTTTGTCAAGGCTTTGACAAACTTCACTTTCCTTTGGTTGAAAAGTGACGAAGTTTATTTCATTCGTCTCTAGTATTTATTTTATTTTCTATGCTCCTTCATTTTAGACACTTGTTTCAAAATATGCAAGCCAAATGCACCTAAGTACAATGCGCTTTCCATGTATTTTTATTTGTATTTCCTTCAATGTGAAAGCATTCATTGTCAACAGGCAGCATAACATGGGTTTTCTCCACGAATATCCGGGCAAAATTTCTGTCAGAAAAGTTCAAATTTGAGTTCAAGGAACCCAAAAATATACGGGGTTGCCTAGCTTAGCTTAGCACTCATTATTAACAAAATGTTAATTTGTTTTATAAAATTATCAAATAAATGGTTTATTATTATTATTTAGTCTTACGGTATTTGCACTCCCTCTAAGGGGAACATTCACTTATCCTAGATATCCCGGATATCAAAAGGATTAAGGTCTGAGGGAACCATGTCATCGTGTCCTTGGTGGCATTTACGCATTTCCTACAAATTTTCGGACGGTACAAACTGTTGCGAGAAGTACTGCTTTCTGCATCAATTTGAAGAGATGTTCGCTCAATCAGAGTTCCTTGATGTTTATTAACAGGTTCTTTGGAATAAGTCCTGTTGATGACACAATGATTGGCACCGTTCTTACTCTCTCCATTCCCCATTGTTGCCGGATTTTTTCTTGTAATTCTCGATATTTGGCGAACTTTTTGGAGTGCTTAACCTGCAAATTGTTGTTGTTGGGTATGGCAATGTCGATCAGCGTGGCTTCCTTGGCCCGCTTATCTACGAGAATGATGTCCGGTCTATTATTATGGGTCGCCGCGCCGTCTGGTCAGTAAGCACAGTGCGGTCCCAGTAGATCTTTTGGTTGTTACTTTCTAAAATAGATTCGGGAGTGTATTTATAGTAACTTGCCTTTTCCGTCTGCAGCAGTAACAGCTTGTCTGTTAGTTCCTGATGGATTATCTTCGCAACTGCATCGTGCATTCTGTTGCTGCGAACGTTTGGCATCCTCCTGTAATATGCTGGAGGTCTCAGTGCTTTGACAGCCGTATCGACATCGATCATCCGCCACCGAAGCATCTCTGTACTTGAGATAGTTTCTGGTGGGAATCACTTGATCTTGAATAGCCAGCAGAAAGCCCTCGGTTTCGGGAATCATTTGTCCTGAAACTAACCAATAGTTCGACGCTGTATTGTCGACGTGATCCTGGGTAGCCTCATTCGCATGCCTCCCATGTAAGGGCTGTTCCTTCCACACTCGTATTTTCTCAAGATCGGTATGATGGCGATCTTAAACCTGGTGTTCTTTTAAAAGCAGTGGTATAGAGTCATCTGCGTTACAAACTGCCCTATGAGCTTCTGAGGAATTCGCGTTCCTGTGAAAATAATTGCGCAAATTATTCCGCTGGAGATTTTCAATGTCAGTGCCGGTCCATGCTACAAATCCAAACGAGTATCCAAGAACTGAGACGACATAAGTATTGATAGCCTTGCAGAAATTTTTGCTGTTAAGTCGAGTTTTTGCAAAAAGATTTATCCTTGTGGTAAATTCTTCTGTTAATTCAGCCTTCTTTGCGCCATGTGCTATGCGCATTGTTTGCTTCATTCCGAGGTACTTGTAAAATTCATCTTCCTGCCTCGATGTTCTGGCCGTCTCTAAGTTCAAAGTGACCTGGACATACTTTACATCGTACGGCACTTTTCCAGTCCAAACTGCATTCCAATATGGAGAATAATAATTGTTCTACAATCTTCAAAATTTGCTCCAGCTGGTTTTTGGTAGCTCCCATAAGTTTTAGGTCATCCATATAGAGCAAATGATTGACTTTCTCTCCTGCTGCGCTGTGGGATAGAGGGTTCATCGCAATACAGAACCATAGCGGGCTGAGGGCGTCTCCTTGAAATATGCCTCTTTTTATTGGTATGTTTTCGGTGGTAATCCCGGCTTTATTAAGATATATTTTCATTTGCCAAGATATCATGGCATGCCTTAAAAAGGTAACAATGTTAGCATCAGTCTTATATATTTGAAGAATCTTTAGTAGCCACTCATGTGGCACAGAGTCGAAAGCCTTTTTATAATCGATGTAAGCCATGTTCCTACGCTTGGAAAATGCCTGGTTACAAATGACAGAGTCGATTCTGAGTTGCTCTTGCACCCCATTGAACCCTTAGCGTATCCTTTCTGTTGGTCAGCTATGGTCTTGTTTCGCTCACGCTCACAGTGGGCAAGCAGGTTCTTATAATTTTGTATGTCGTTGGGAGACACGTGATTGGTCGGTACTTGGATGGATCCTCCGTGTTTTCCGGGTCCTTTGATAGAAGGTATGTGGCACCCCGAAGTAGAAAGCGTGGCTTTCGGGATTGGCGATTACGTCATTAATTAAATTTGTTAATTTTTCGTGAGTACATTGGAGTTTCTTGAGCCAGTAGTTCTGTATTCCATCTGGGCCAGGTGCCTTCTAGTTATGGGTATCTCTGATGACGTTTGTAACTTCTGTTGTTCTGTTGTCGTAAACGGCTCGTCAGGCATTTGGTCGTATTCCTGGGTAGTCCGGCGCTCCCCCGCCAATCCAGCCTGTTTCAATGTTGCACTGGGTCGCTGTTCCCAACTGTTCTCTCCAAAATTGTTCAACATCGTCACTGCTGGGGAATTTGTTGTTCCATTCTCTTACCCTCGTATTTAACGCTCTGTAGAATGTTTTTCTCTGATCGTTGGAATAAGACATTATCTCGTTTTCTTTTATTACTCGATTTGTACCTCTTTAAACGGCCTGAAAATACAGATAATTTTTGTTTTAAAGTGTCAAGACATTGCTGGTGTGTTTCGTTTTCTGGATCTTCACGAGCATGGATTCAATATCGAGTCATGATTGGTTGAAGGCAAGTTTCCAGCCTATGGGACCTTACTCCATCGATGTACTCTTTTAGCCTTCATATATCTCTTCGTATGTCATCAATCCTAGCATTCAATCTTCTTTCCCAATGAACTGTTTGTGGCTCGACCACTGTGTGCGCCGTTCCCATTGTTTGTACTTTGGTTCGCAGGATTCGGGCAAAGGCCCTTCCAGCGCAGTAGATTAACATATGGAAGTGGTCCAACGTGTTCGGCTGGGTGAGCATCAGAAAGTTTTCCATCATCTGTTAGTTGCAGGCTATTTTGACCACCCTGTATATGCGTTTAGTCTATATACAGGGTGTTACTAAATGATAGGCATTTCTTTCAAGGGCGCATTTCTGAATCAAATTCAGTAGAAAAGTTCATATAAATATGTGTCCTAAAAAGTTTGGTTTTCAAGTTTTTTATTAATATCTCAAAGATCCTTGTGCCAATTTTGTTGAAATTTAGCGGTGTTGTTCACTGTAATAAGGCGCTCAGTTAGCACTAACTAGAAGATAATTCTGAGTTCCAGTGGCGTCTCGTGGACAGTCTCACGAATAATATTGACAAAAAATGTACGCCACTGAATGCAATGAAGTGGTTTTTATTTTTTTCCTCGAAAACGAAGTAAGATATGAAAATATATCAAGAGACAAAAAAGTTGTATTTTTAGCAGCTTAATCCGAAAAAAACATCAAATGTTTAAAAAAGTCAGTGGCGTACATACTTTCTGTCAATATTATTCGTCAGACTGCCCCCCGGAACTCATAATAATTATCTTCTAGTCAGTGCTAACTTAGCGTCTTATTACAATGAATAACACTGCCAAAGTTCAACAAAATCGGCTTAAGGATCTTTGAACAAATATTTTTTTTTAACTTGAAAACCAGACTTTTTAGGGCACATGTGTATATGAATGTGAAGGCGCCCTTGAAATTACGGCCTATAATTAAGCAACACCCTCTATAGAATAGAGTAAGTTCGAAGTTCAGCCTCAATCTTTCTTCAATCATGTGTCAATACTTGCCGCATTAGGGCACTTAATTCCCAGTTCTTAAAGAAGTTAAAAATTATTTCTATACCTAATTCTTATATAGGTTGTGCCTAAAGTCCTGTACCTACTTATTTTGATTTCAGTCATAGGAAGAGGGCAATGACTCCCTATGTCTATATCATGGAATTGGGTTTTGCCCACGCAAAACCTTGTAAACATTTCAATCGAACTTGAAATAATTTAATGTGCTTGCGATATACGTGAGACTGTTTGATAAATACCTTACTTTTTACCTTCAATATGTACACTGCATACATGCATAAAGCGTGCGTGTATTTACCTTATTCATGTGATTTTATGGGCAAATAATTTAGTCGTCAAACGTAAGAACGTGTATTATATGCTAGAAAGACGAACAGGCAATCATGGAGTGCTTCTTTTGAGCTGAAAGCAATAGAAGCTGTTGCCAATAAGGGCCAAATGGGATGGCTAAAAACCTCCAAAGTTTACGGCATTCCATAAGCACCTTTAAGAAGACATACTAGTAGTCCAAACCGTAGAAAAGTGGCTTGGCAGATTTAAACTCACTTTCCCTGCTGCCGAAGAACGCCAATTAGTTGAGCATTTTCTATTATTGGATTCAAGGTTTCCTTCAAAAAGGGATCAAAAGCAGACCCCAAAAACTATCGCGGAATAACTCTCTTAAGCATAGCTTTACAACTCCTGACGAAAATAATCACGGAAGGGGTGGTACAAACTGGAATCAGTGAAGAACAACATGGCTTCAGACAAAACAGATCGACCATAGACGATATATTCATTCTACGCCATATTACAGAAAAAAGCATTGAATTTTGTAAAACAGCCTTCATGTGCTTCATAGATCTCACGCAAGCGTTCGATAGAGTGAAACTCTCTGAATCCTGCGATCATAAAAATTATTAAAGACCTTAACACGGTAGCACAACATTCACTAGAATAGAAAAACAGACTGTCAAAAAGAATACCAGTGTCATCTGACATAAGACAAGGCGACAGTCTCAGTCCAATTTTATTTAATGTCATCATGGACGAAATCACAAGGACGTAAAAACAGCTAGTAGGGGATATAGAATGGGAAATAAGGAAATAAAAGTGGTTTGTTATGCTGATGATGCAGTTATAATATCTGAAGATGAAGACAACTCTCAGGCGGCATCATGCTTCAACATGATCATCTTCACTCAAAACACCCAGTCTCTCATCATCTCCAAAGAACCCAGACGATGCAAGCTAGCCATATATGGCCAAAGCGCTGAACAGGCAATGATGAGCTTCAAATACCTTGGAGCCAACATAATCAGTAACCGAAATCCCAAAGCGGAAGTAAAGGAGCAAACAACAAAAGCATCCCTAATGTCAGGATTCGTATGTGCAATGATTTGGCGAAACAAACATATGAGTATTAAGAGCAAAGTAAGAATATACAAGACATGTGTAAACCCCATTATGTCATAGCTGAGAATACTACCACGAAACGCCTGCTCCGAACGACAGAAATGAGGGTACTAAGTACTGAGAGATAGACAGTGAAGGGAAGAAATTAGGAATAGAGACGTGACATAGAAGATATAGTAAGATGGTCCAGGAAAAGAAGACGTGAGTGGAGAGATCACGTGGAAAGAATGACCGGCGACCGATTGGTGAAAATAGCGAAACAGGAGAAACCAAGCAGAACAAGACCTGCTGGGAGGCCTCCGAAGTGATGGTTCGAGGGCTGGACATCCGCATCACAGAACAGGACAGCGTCCTAAATTAAGAAGAAGAAGAAGGAAAGGAAAGAAGAAGAAGGGAAAGAAAGGAAAGAGGAGATGTTTTATAATTATGCTATTAGTTAGTTCTTAAAAACGAATTTGAGAACTTTTTTAACAATGAGAAGAAAGCATCAGAAAAGGATAGGTTGCAACCCAAACCACAGGCGACGTCCGCAGCGAAGGCACACGCGTTTCATAAAGCACAAGTCGCCCTATTTATTGTGATTCTGGAAAATATTATACAAAAGGAAAATATAATGCAGACGAATCGGCATTTTCTATTGTGCAACGCTCCCAAAAGGTATTTTTGCCATCGCAATTAGTAGTGCCCAAAAAGAAGCCCACGTGACTGAAGTTTGATGTATGTGTAAAAAACATGAAGAAGTAATTGTTTGATCATGCTCCACCTGGATCCCTAAGCATTGCTCGAAAATCTGGATGGATGACGGAGTAGCCAATCTTTTTGCAGTGGTCGCAACACTTTCAAATATATGTTAAAGCTTCCCTTACTGAAAAGGTTCTTTTAATTATGAAGGGACATTCAAGCCACAAGTACTTGGATGCTCTTATTTGTACATAAGATCATGATATTGTTTCATTCTTTGGTCCTTCAAAAATTTATTATGTTCAATAGAGAGTGGCTTAAAGCACATCCAGGTAGAGTCGTGAAGCACATCCAGGTGGTCGTCACACAATTTCAAGTCAGCGCATTGTTCAATGAGGCATATGGCAAGGCAGCGACCGTTTAAGATGGTTTTGTAAAACTGGAATCTTCTTAATTATGTTGCCGTGGTTCCAGATTATATAGATCAAGCATCAGAAACCACAAATACCCTTATTGATAAGTTACATGAATGATATGTCATCAAATTATGTCTTAATTAATCTCAAATGATTTTTTTTCCATTAATGATATGCAACAGTTGAATAATGTAAAAATGTTAATTGTGTTATTCTGGATTTTGTGGTTTCCTCCTTCGATGGACTTAGTGTAGACGCTGATGATGCCCCATTGTTGCCAATTGATCAGCATCATTCTGAGTTGCTCGTCACTATTTCAAGTTATCTAACTGTTGAATATTGTAAGCAAATTTCAAATAGAAAATTTAACTTCGGAAAAGCTGATTTTTTTGATTTGAAATTGATTGAAATTGGGAATCTTGAAAGGATGTTAATGATGCTGATATAGCAGTTGGCAAATTTTACGACATTGCTTTGCGCATCTTTGCTCAGTGTGTTCCGAAAGCTAAACAGGTTGGTACAAGGTATCCAGTTTGGTTTAATGGCTTAATGGGGATGTAATCAAACATATAAGCAGAGGTATTATTAAAATATAGAAAATATAAGTGGTTCTTCTGGAAAAGTAAAATTAGTAATATAAGACCTACAATCAAGTATAAGTTTAGATTAGCGCATGACAACTATTTGCTGGGGGTGGGAGAAGCTTGAAATCAAACCCCAAGCACTTTTGGTCATTTTGAAAAAACCAGAAAGAAAATTAAGACATTATGGCGGAGATGTCCTTTGAGGGTGAGACCTATAGTGGTACCCAGAGAGAAACTGAGGGTTTTGGCACTTTTTTCACATCTGTCCTTGGGAATGATGTTGGGCCTGTTTGCGACGTTTTTGAACAGAAATCCTATTTATATGATAGAGTAATAACTTCCGAAGAAGTTGAAAATGCCATTAGAAAAATTAAAGGTAATAAGGCCATTGGCCCTGATGGGGTGCCAGCATATATCCTAAAGGGTTGTGGTGAATATTTGATCAAACCTTTGGCACTTATTTTTAATTTATGCCTCAAACCTTCAGTGCATCCAGTCAAATGAAAATCGAGTAAGGTGGTACCTATTTACAAAAGTGGTCCTAGGGACCAGAACAAAAATTATCGCCCACTCAGCATTCTCTGCACTGACTGTATCTAAAATGTTTGAGGTGGTTTTATTTAACAGCAATGGTTTTTTGCTTAAAATGTCAACTTTTATTAATTTGGCAGCATTTTCCGAGGCATTTTCCCAATATATTGATGAATCGCTTCAAAATAAGGGGTAAGTTGACTTTGAGAAAGCATTTGACAGGGTAAGGCACTGTGTTGTTTTATACGCTTTATCGAATATGAATAAGACTCCTAATAGAGTTCACTTGGTCAAATCGTATTTGTTTAATAAGGAGCACTATGTTGAGATCAAGGGTTCTAAATCCATCCTGTACAGGGGTACATCTGGGGTGCCTCAAGGCTCTAACTTGGATCCTTTACTTTTCCTGGTAGCTGTAAATAATATTGTGGATGTTGTTGGACATTCAAGGACATTGTTGTTTGCCCATGATTTCAAGCTGTTTTTAGAAATTACTACTCAGGAGGACTGTGAAAAACTGAAAATTGGTGCAACAGAAATCGCTTTAACTTAAATGTAAGCAAGTGTTCATGTATGTCGTATTCATTGAACCATAATGTTTTTGTCATCTTTCACTTAGTCCTTTACATGTAAATACCTGACTGGTGTTTGTAAAGTTTACTAGTAAATAAATAATAATCCTCAACTTGAAAAGAGTAAAACGTGGGGAGGAAGATGGGTTTGTCAATTGATAAAACTAAAAAGACACTCAGGACAAGGAAAAAGAAAACATCAAGGCACAAAAGTCCTCGAAATTCTACTTCTAATTTGAAGAAGGCAAAACGAAAGAACAACCAAACCGTGTTTCCTGAAAAAAAAAATAACGATAACAAAGAAGTTGCTTATGAACTTGAATTAGAAATGGAAAAGGATCCGTTTTCTGAAGAAGATGATGATGATGATTGCTCGTGTATTTACTATACAGAGCAATGCAAAATGCCTAAAGCAGGATAGTATGGCTTCAGTGCCGTTTTTGCATGAGATGAGCACATGCTGTTTTTGTTGGGTAGGCAAAAAAAAAATCAATTGTGAAATCTGCACTGATGTTTAATCGTTAAAACTACATCCAAAAAGAGGATGTGTTATTTTACTCTCCACTCTCCTAGATGGATAAAATGAACTTTTGTCACAAGAATACTAAACTTTAGACTTATCTTTCCTGCAACCACCAGGTTCTTGAAGAGCCCATTCTATCGAGGTATTTTTCTATACAACCTGCTGCCCGTAACTTTTACTCTTCTGAGCGTAAACCAGTTTAAAAGAGAAATAAAAGAAATATTAATACATAGTGCCTTCTATGATCTGCAGGCATTTGAGGCCCACCTGCGACAGTTATAGTGATTTGCATCATTATAACTGTGTTGGTTTCTGTGATTTCTGTGTTTTTTGCTTTTGGCATTGATGTGGAGTACTGGTGATTTTTGTATCCTGCAACTCTTTTCCAATAGTATGTGTAGTTGTTTTTATTTTGTATTTTAATGTCCTTGGCTTTTTTTGTCTTTTTTTCCTTTTTGTTTTTTTAAGTTTTACGTAATGTTTACACTATTGATACATGCCTAATTAGTATAGATTTAGAGACGTATGTTTTTTACTGTCTAAAGCATCCTGCACAATGGACAATAAACGACTGTGAATTTGTTTACCTAAAACTTCTTTCTCTGACTGCAGAAATACTATTTCCAGACTTTTAGGATACGCTATATGAAACTAAACACTATTCTATATATATATATTTTTTGTAAGTCTTCTTGGTAAAACTCTTTTTGTTCAAATTACTTAGTTGCTTTTTGCTAATTCATATTTTCTCCTATCGTTTTGAAGACCCTTATCAAGATCCGACCCCCACATTAGGGCCTGCAATCAATTATTTATTAATAGACATCAGTATTATTTATTTTTCCTAAATAACACTCAAATAAGATATTTACAATTTATATGAGTTGTGACTAGTGCCGCAACGAATCACAGCAATCAATTTCCTGTAAAAAAAACGCGATTTAAATCTATCTAATTAAATTCCATTAAGATCTCTACGAGAACACCATAATAGAAAAATAAACGTCTCCGGAATAATAAATAAAAACAATTGCCAGTTGAATATTTATAATTATTGCACAAAATATTGAACATAGCATTCAGCTGGGTCGGCACATTACGTGACACTTGGCATTGAAACACTAACGTTGACCCATATTCGTTGATAAAATTTCAAATTAATAATAATAATAATAAGTGTCAACCCCGATCAATAAACTGACCTACGCTAGGACGCTATAAAAATACTAAATGATCTTTAAAGATAAGTTAAAAATGCTTTTTTAAAGCACGCAGGGATATTGATAAAACACTGCATCTAGAAGCTCTATGTAAAAGAGATGATATTTCATAGGATATATTGAAGTAACAGTGCATCTAGAAGGGCTATGTAAAAGGAAATAGTATTTATCATAATTCATTGGAAATCAAATTTAAACGTCCGTCCTTCAATTGCAAGGCGTAATTTACATACGGTGATTAACATACAGTCGTCCATTGAGGTTAATTAGAAACTAACATTAATAAAATTGTGATTTATTAAAAAGCTTGTTTTTGATAGTTTTATTTGTTATATTAAAACTTCATAACAATTGTTTCAGTACAGAGTACCTTCTTCAGCTGATGAGTAATCTAAAATAGTATCTAGTCTAGATTTGTGTAATCTTTATTTTAAAATTGTATTTTAAACACTTTGTAATTACAACTTTGTTTTTAAACATGTCTATTTGGTTCGGTAGAG
>JAEQML010063082.1:0-23545 GCA_016904865.1 Pissodes strobi | reverse complement strand
AGCCAGTATTTTGAGCATCTAAGTATAGATATTATCCTCCCCTGGGGCTTTACGTGTCTTTGATAATTTTATTGCTCTGATACAAGGATTGTCATTGGTTGATCTGTTTGTCGTGGTTCTAGTTCTATTCTATTATCGTAAATAGTTCTTGTACCTAATTTGTCAACATTGTTTCTTTTTTTCTTGGTGTATTGTTTGTTGTTATATATGACTAAGATATGATAAGCTGATGGCTTTTGTTTTTTATGCATGCTAAAAGTATCATGTTTTCTTTGCAGCAGCACATAGAACTCAGCCGTTTCTCCCTCTGGACCTCATTTGCATCCTTTATGAGTCTTGTAATATGTTTGTGTATTTCTTTATAGTTATTGTTGTCCTTGTGTTTGTATATTCTCCTTTCGCCATCAATAACAGGATTTTGTCAGTCATCCTTTTCTGTTTTGCTCTTTGCTATTGGATTCCCAATTCATTCTCCTGTACTTCATGCATCACGCTTTTAATTGAGAGCTAAGGTTTTCTATTGTTTCTGCTGTTCCAAACTATATGTTTTCATAAGTTTACCATTCAGGATCTGTGCTATTTTCTTTTCTTGCTTCTGGTTCTCTTAGTTATCAAAGTTGGATCTTGTCTGTGTTTTTTTCTGAACTTCAAGTTTCCCAACCACTGGGTTATGATCAGAGCCAATTCCTGATCCAGGGTAAGTTTTCAAACCTTTAATTCCGTTTTTGTATTGTTTATCTATCAGTATATACTCTTTGTGATTTCTTATAACATTTTCTTCGTTATCACCTGGCCCTTTCCATGCATTCATACGTCTTTCTGTGAGCTCTAACAGTGTATGCATTCAAATATATTTATTGCCCATATACATAAAATTGCTCCAAATGCATTTATAATGCTTTATATGCGCGTCCATGTTTGGAATAATATTCAGATGTGTTATTAATATTATTATTATCATATCTAGAGATTAGAATGGATGGAAGGAAAAGTTTACAAATTTATGCATACAGAAACATCTCGGATTTATCTGGTTATAATTATAATGAACGTGTCGTTTTGTCAATTTCAAACTTGTGAATTTGAATCTAGAATTATCTGCCCTACTTTCACTACTTAATTACAATAAGGCGGCTTGTATTTAAAGTCATAGGATCGGTAGTGATCTGGATGAAAAGGTTTATGAGTTAGAATATCTGCGCAGGTGGCATCCATAATACTTAATAAGCGTACCCTTTTAAAGAACAGGCTTGGGTTAGTTGCTTTTAATATCAGAGTTATGTACCCAAACATCTTTTTTGGTTGATTACGTCTAGGTATGTAAATTAGATGTTTCGGCCATATTTTTCAATCTTAGAAATGCTCTCAAAAATGCAATTTTGGATGCAAGAACATGTTTTTGCTCATAGAATTTGGCTCTTGTTAACGATTTTGAGTTTTACAATTATTGACTTTACAATAATTTGGAATATGGCTGTTGGGCGTCTTTCATATTATAAGATTTCTATAATTTAAAACGGGCAACACAGTAATATGATAATTTGGCCACTACCGAAATAAAAATAATAATAGCTCCTTTTCACAAGTGTAAGGGCTCAAGAGGTCTCTGCGCACTGTCAGCTGAAACTTTTGGTTCAACACACAAGAATTGTGGTTGTTTGACCATTTTTCAAAATATATTTTGTTTAGGGCCTGAGAGAAAAAAACCTGTTGTCAGAGTTAATACGGAATTCAATAGAAGCGTCTCAGTCCCAGTTGATAAGTTGGGCCCTCGAATCCTTGCCGGACACGCCAGTGCACCGAATCAAACTCCTACAACGCCGGAATTTGAGTAAGTTATTTAGCACTTATTTCACACTAGTAAATTTTTCTGCTCTGGGAATACTGCCACTGCTGGTGGAGGCTTACCGCGAGCAATCCGCGACGTTTTCGACGACTTGGGAAACTTTTTTTTTTAAATGTGACGCTCCGTACAGTTTGTGTATTTAGGAAGCCTCCGCGTTACAGAACCTCAGCTAAATAACGCCGCCTGATTGGCTAGATAAGCACCTGTGTTACACTAACCGCGCCCGATAATGTTGTTTACATTTTTTCACTTCACGCATTGTTGAAGTGAAAACTTCTTTAGGCTCGTTTTGCGTTTTTTTTGTGGAGGTTGAATGAGACCCTGTCGTCACGCGTCACGCTTGTATATGTAACGTAACGCTCCTTCTACTGGCCTGTTCCCGTATAGGTAGAGGGCTGAAATTTTCAGGGGATGTAGCCGAGGTAAAAAGAAGCTCCTCGACGAAAACGGGACCCCGTACTCCCCCCCTCCCCCGTTTGGCCAGGGGAGGGGGGAAAGGATAAACTTAAATAATTAATTTCTGGAGAACGGGAAGAGGTACGGTGTCGAAATTTTTATGGTAGGTGCGCCCTATGGGAGGCCAACTTAGACCAGACTGACCTGACTGATGCTCTAATTTAGGGGGGGAATTTGGGGGAAAACCGTTTTTCGCCCGTATCTCTGCAACGAAGGCTCGGATCGAAATTCTGACAAACGATGACCCCGCTTGTTGAAGTTTTCACTTTTGCCGTGCGGTCTTAAGTACACACCAATTTTTTTTGTATTCATGCAATACCCTTCGCTCGCTGCGGGGTGCAACGTGCAACTAACCCAAACGAACCCAAACTAATCAAAAAAAATTAATACTAAAGTCTTGCAAGGGCCGGGCGTCGCACCCATTACTTTGCGTTCTAAATACGCGAGTCTTACCATTTGAGCCAGGCGTTCATATTTCAGCTTCTGTTGAAAAGTCTCAGAAAGGTGCGTGAAGTGAACAAACGTAAACAACGTTGACGGACGGGGTTGGAGTTAGCCAATCAGACGGCGTTATTTAGCTCGGGTTCCGTAACGCCGAGGCTTCCTAAATACGCGTACAGTTTAGTCATCTTTTTATGCCGTTCCTTAGACAGACATTTAGGTCTGTGTAAAATCAGGTGCTAAAAATACTTAATACCGTATATAGCACAACTTACTTTTTTAAACATCTTAAAACGACGTGCAATTTTTTACTTGTGCTGTATTGCTTATTTTTTCCAATATATTCTTTTTTTCTAAAGCTATTAACTACGTGTATATGCATGCATATGTGATAATATATATTTATTTTGATATTTAATATCGCAAAATCCTAATCAAGTCAGTATTCCGAGATACATTTATGCTAAATATAATGCGTCGTTTAATTAGAATATTTAAAATAAAATATACCTCTTAGGAGCACCAACTCACTTTCCAATAAAACAATAAGTGTGTAAATTTGTAAATATTTATTCTTTTTTGAACTCTCTTATGCTGAGGTTGTACTGGATAGTTGCAGTTTAGAAGACACTTTATTTCATAACTCAAATTGTCCCAATTAACTTTGCAAATAATGCAAATTTTATGCATTCAAGTATATTTCTGCGATTAAGTGCATTAAATAATTACACCGGTACAACGTCAATAGTATGAGATAAACTTAGGTTTAGGAATTAAAAACCGAAGGGCCGCTGAGGCCAATATATTTAAGATTGGTTCTGTAAAGTGTGAAGTAATGATGCTGCACGGGAGGGACCTAGATCCTACACTATAGCATGTCTGCTATAAATTTATCATCGATGACACTCGGACTTACTATCAGATTAAAATGAGAAAATTAAAGCATATTCTGCATATATCATGTATCAAATCCAATTCATTTGTATAGTTGCAACACGTTTTTCTGATTGGAGTTTAAAATGAAAGTAAAGGTTTTTTTTGATTAATTAAAAAGGAACCTAGCCCCAGAGAGTTGTATTGCAAAGCCCGGCCCCTGTCGTGGGGTCGTTCCAACTAAACGGAAAAAGCTCTGCGGGTGTTGTGCAGGGTGACTAGGTCAGCTCATAAAATCAACAGATACTTAATTTCAAACTAACCAGAAAACTAGAAAACACAGGCCCGCTTATTA
The DNA here is from genome assembly GCA_016904865.1 of Pissodes strobi. Taxonomy (NCBI): domain Eukaryota; kingdom Metazoa; phylum Arthropoda; class Insecta; order Coleoptera; family Curculionidae; genus Pissodes; species Pissodes strobi. Next base: position 19,574 of record JAEQML010063082.1, on the reverse strand, counting down.
AATTAAATCTTAAACTTAACAAGACCTAATAAAGAAAACACAATCTAAAATTTAATGAACACTATATTTGCTACTAAGTTCTTTTTTTTTAAAACAGCGACAATCTAACTGGAGTAAAATATTAAATGGAAATGTGGTTAGTTAAAGCCAAAAGAATGTTAAATGACGGTTTATTTAATAATTACAACAATTAATAAAATACACTTAGTACAATATGGAGATTGGGAGACCAATTCGGTTAGTAATACTTAGTTCTGTATGCCTTACCACTAAATGCACTAAATACTACTTATCAAAGTGATCACTTGACGTTAACTAAGCTAATTACAACCAGGTATGCGTGCGCTAATAGCTGCACTGATTTTGAGTGTAGCAATGATAATATGCCGCAATGAACGGACACAATAATTAGATCAAAAAAAAACTTGTTAAGCTTATAAAAGAACCGAACTAGAATAAAACTATTGAAAGCATGGTGGTCGCTTGATTCATATTATAAAGAGATAAAATTTCACTAATGAATGAAAAGAATTAAATTATCCAGCCAGCGCTTGACTTTTATTAAAATGAGAGAAAATTAAAAGCAATCAGATTAACTGGTTCTATAAACCAGTGAATAAATGTAAATACAGTTAATGAGCTACCTCAGGAGTCGGCGGTCAATGTTTGATTTACATTAATGAAAGAAAGCGAAGAGTGATTATATTAAACGGATAAACATAAGAATTAATGAGACATAAAGCTTCTAGTTACAATACCCAGATCCGGTCGTCGAACTCTGGTGGAGGTGCCGGGGACTTATAGATTCCTCGGGAATTGGCTCTCGATAGCTTTGGGTCGAGACAAGTGCTGCTGGTAAAGCCTGCTTCCAACCCACTAGAACAGGGTGACTCTAGCGGCAGGTAAAGGTTGTGGCCTCCGAGACAGAGGTTGTTGCCCTTCAATAAAGGTTCTGGCCCTCCAAAAAAAAAACCCTCGATCTGTGTGTAAGGGCTAACTATGAGAGATTCGAGGGTCTCGGTCTTGTATGACGAACGTGGAACGTCTCCAGTACAGTATTAGATCCTGAAAAATCGGTCGTGTCCAAGCACAAGAGATTTCACAATATATCCCCAATAAATGGGGTGAATTAAATCACAAACTAAATGTGTAGTCTCTGACGGCACTGGCAAACGTTCTTCTCGCCTTGAAAGGGTATCTGAGAAGAACTCTCGATTGGTTTCCGTCAATTTGCCTTCGAGATTAAATGCTACGTCACAAGTAGTGATGGGCGGAAACATGCCGAGTGATTCGATACAAGGAATAATTTTAAGATAATAAACGACCGAGTTGTCGTTTATTATGATGGTAACATGACGACGGAGGCCACAATTAATTCATTGAAATCAAGGAATTCACGAAATACCAGAGAATACGTTCTAACAAAACGATAAACTTTTAAAAAGTTAAATCGACAGCTGGCGTTTACAAGAAATGGTACATCCTTATTACTCGGACGAAGGTCACAAAAACTACTACTATAATACGGATCAACGAGTCAAATGCAGCGTTTTTTGCAGGCTTCACTAACAAAATTCTGAAAAATATAAATCGGTTCGCTGGCTGTTCATGATAATATGATCCAAATCAAGCCAAGTTATCTTAATAATAAGGTGCACCGCTCTCGCTTATCAACTAAAATAAATAAGAGTCATAACGTGTAATAAATGCTAATACAAACCTAACCTATACTTAAAATATAGTTAATTCATATTAGAAAAGTCGCATTTTCAAACGAATTGGTAGCAAATCAAATTAATAAATTTAGAATTAATAAACCGATGCGTGCAAAATACAGCATCTTTTTTCCTAAATGCGGCATATAAATGAAATTTTAACAATATTTGACATTGGCCAAATCGAATTGTCACATAGTTTAATAAGAAGAGACTTGTCGCTTTACCATGACTTGCACACCAAGTACATCGTTAATTGAAATTAACGGCACTAAATAAACCCGTGTTTAAAATCAACGAGCTTTAGCAGCTAGGAGAACGGCGGCGATTGATTGTAATCCGCGCCCATTTTGACCGTTTCTAAAAGTAAACTGACAGGTTGCTAAAAATAATGATTTTTCTATTGATGTTAAAGTGTTTTTCTATTATATTGCAGTCTGATCCGTGAAAGCGGTACATTTGTTCGCCATTCGGTTTGGACGTGAAGAATTGTATAACAAGACGAGCTATTATAACAATCAAAGTATTAAGTGAACAAATTGACCTTATGTTTTTAGCAGTGTTCTTCATTTCTCATGCTAAGATAATCGCAAATAAGCATTTTGTATATTCATTTCGCAAAAATATATAATCTTGCCACAAACAAGAAGATAAGCTCGACAAGATCGATCCGTATACGAGGAACCTAATTAGGTTAAGACGAGAAATGCACTGGGAAAACCCTGACTATAAGGAACTTAATAAAGGCAGAAACAGCAATCAACAGAAATAACCGAAAGGACCTAAGAAATTACAATACGAACCTGATTAAAGCCACAATAGAAGATAACAAGAGCATGAAAGTTCTGAAATCTAAAATATCAAATGGAAGGCCAAAGGTTACGAAAATGAAGAACTAAGATGGCATCATAGTTAACAACAAAAGAGAAATAATTACCAAGCCGGGTTTCGTAAAGGATTTGGTACTCTCGACTACCTGTAAGCTCTCCGCACTCTTATCGAAAAAAGCACAGAGTACAACATATCCATTCATTTAGCTTTAGTGGATTACCAGAAGGCTTTTGATTCCGTCGAAACGTGGGCAATTTTGAAGTCTGGACAACGCTAGGATAGATTCCAGGTACTCAAGCCTTATAAAGCACATTTATGACAACGCCTCCATTCAAGTAAAAGTAGATGAAGACCTAAAGACCGACAAGATCCCAATCAAAAGAGGAGCCAGACAGGGATATACAATCTCACCAAAGCTATTTACATTAGCCCTGGAAGACGTGTTCAAAAAACTCAACTGGCAGAACAATGGGATCAACGTTGACGGAACACGACTGAATCATTTGCGATTTGCCGATGATATTGTGATCATTGCAAATACAGGCGAAGAGCTTAAGAGTATGTTACAAGAGCTCCATAAGGAATCGCTGCAGATTGGACTTACGATGAATCCAACAAAAACAAAAATCATGAGTGAGGAGAACATCGAAATAAAGATAAATGATCACCTCTTAGAGAATGTTCCTGAATACATATACTTGGGTCACAAAATCCGACTGGGTAAAGAAAACCAATCCTCCGAGATTCCAAGAAGAGTGAGCCTCTCCTGGGCGGCTTTTGGCAAACTAGGGTTTGCTTACTTAAATCTCAAGAATTCCCTATAAACCCCAAAAGGAAATTATTTGAGTTTTGTGTATTGCCAGTGCTCACGTACGGACTTGAAGACAATATCCATTACCCGCTGATCTGCTGATAAACTGCGAACTACACAAAGAGCGATGGAAAGAGCCATGCTCGGAATCTCGCTTAGGGATAGGATACGAAATGAAGAAATTGAGAGAAGGACTGGGATGATGAGTGTGATGAGGGTCGTGGCGAAATTGAAATAGCAATGGGCTGGCCACATAGCAAGACAAGACCAACATAGGTGGACACACAGGACTTTAGTGTGTCGCCCGAGGGAAACCAAGAGGAGCATTGGCAGACCACAGAAGCGGTGGCAGGATGACATCCGGAGTGTCGCAGGAAGGAACTGGATCCGGATTGCTAGTAACAGAGGGGCGTGGAAGGATTTGGAAGAGGCCTGCCTACATTTAGGAGAGGAAGAACACAGGCTGACTAAGATATAATCTTCCACGTTTTTGCACTGTTTCATATTCTTGTTTTACATATAAACACAAACCAAGGCAATATGATAAAACAATGTTGAGAAACAGGAGCAATAACCGTTGTATATTTTAATACAGCCGCAAATGTATTTGACAAATAGGCATATAAAATGCGAAATGTTACCATTGATGTTTTTCAAAGAGTTGATTCTCCTAGCAACTCCACTTTAGCCCATTTTTTTACTGAATTTGTATCATTTTTTTTTCAGGATACTGTTAATGTGTATTGCTAATTAAATACATAATATTAAAAACAATGTAGAACAGATTTATTATACGAATTAATTATTATACAAATATGAATATATTTACTCCAAAAGACAATGATCGTTAACTGTTGCATTTCACTGTAGATGCCTAATTATATCGCCATGAAAGCCTTACATGCTTTTAGGTGTTTATAATGTTTATAATACGTTTTGTTTGTCATTGCCTATTTTGTCAGGTCCAGTCAACATTCCAGAACTGCTTCACTGCTGCCACCAATTCAAATGCCTACTGACCTCAATTTCGGCAGGTACGCTTTCATCGTCTCATTTGCTTCAAAGATCTATATGTGCTATTAAGATAACTTAAATTTAAACGATTAGTTTTAGGTTACAATTAGAGGTTGCATACCTTGGTCGTGTTATAGCTCTTTTGCGGCTATTCGCTATATCAAACATAATTGCTATAGAGTATAGTAATGAAGGACAATTGGCTGACTTAAGTTCATATGGAACCCATAAAATATTCAAATTTTTTTGCACATCAAGTAAATAAAAAATAACTCAATTTGATGAACGTGTCAGATCAGCCAAATATAATATTGCTCGATTTGTTGAGGTTATTATTTCAAACAGAAAATCGCTGGCGAACATTATTGTTCTCAGATTGGTATTCACATATTAAAATAAAATTAAAAATGTATTTATTTTTACATTCTAATATGATATAAAATTATTTTAGTTTTGTTTAGTGAATTTTCTTCATGTATTGTCATTGGCTAGTGTCATGTCGACAAAACATTTTTGCCTAGTTTTATTAGAAAAATATTTGCCATAGTCAGTCAACTAACCGATACTTTGTTTTTCAGCTTAGCTTCAACTCCTTCTTTAGATTGTGGTGAATCTGGCTTGGATCAGCATTCCGAGAGGAGAAACTCCTCCGGTACACTTTTATCTCCGGAAGCAGATTTAGGTAAATGTGTATATTAAATTATTACTTCAACGGAATAACCAACTGGAACCCGTCAGTTCTAATTTTTATGAATTTTCAACTCTATAAGTGTCTTTGAGATCTATGTTTTTGTAATCAAGGGACATCCATAGCGTTAAGGATTTCGAAAAGTAGCCAAACTTATCAACAATATCACATATGGAAAATAACAGAATAGTGCGAAAAAAATGCTATTGAAGCGGTGCTTCGAGAGCTGAACCATGCCATACAATACAAAGTAAATATAATTTCTATAAAATTTTATAAAAAGTAGTAAGTACACAATGTAATGAAATACACTTAACAGAAAAAAGAAAGATATATTCTTTCAGATCTCTTTTACAAATGTAACAGCGAAACAGTTAAATTTGTTTAGCGCTTAACTAAATCGAAGTAAAAAATATGTTTATTATAATAAGACAGATATATAGTCATTGACAATTTATCAACTCAATTGAAAATTAGATTCTCAGTCTGAGAAGAAGATGATTAAATATATTTTTCCTCCATATAAAGGATTTTATAATTAGCTCCGACCCAGTAATAGGCAGACTGAAATCTGATTAAAATGGGCAAGTAATGGCAACGCATTTTTGTGTATTGTATACATTACGAGCGTTGTTTTCAAAAGTAGAAGTCGCACACGGTCAAAATAGAATGACCAGTTTTTAAACTTAAAAATTCTCGATGTTTTATAAACATTTCCAGTATTAGCTATAACTGCTTTCAACCACTTTTCGGGTTGCTGCACTGGCTGATTTTTTATTCATCTTGCTAAACCCTTTTAATAAAATAACTTAACATCAATCATGAAATGTACATAATCCAATGTTCGTTGATATGTTTAAACAACAATTTTTATAAGCGCTTATAATTGCACAGTTTTTATGTGGTTTGATAATTCAATGTACAATTGTATTGATACTTTGGGACATAGGCGTTCCTGCTCAAATGTTTTCCAGACAGTTTTAATATAAAAGTTATTTGCATTTCTATACAAATGCCCATTTACTACGGCCACACAGTTATCCAATAAATGAATAGTTATTAATATCAGAATCATTTTAAATATGGTTATGATTATAGTTTATCTATTATAAAACAGTTAAAATATCAAGTCTAACGTTGCTTTTACAGTTGTATAAAGGTTACTGTCCAAAATAGTATGTAACTATTTTGTTATTTTGCGAGACACAAGTCTTTTTAATAAGAACCTAAATCGATTATTTTCTCGTCTAAATTTTAATCCAGTTTTAATTATCTAGTTTATTAAGAGGGAAGCGAAAATATACAAATTCTTTCTCTAATCATTGTTTCCACATTTATCGTTCAGTTTTCATCATAAAATGTGTAAGTCATATTATTAACATCAGTTCAGGTCAAGTTCAGTTTTTTGTTTAACTTGTTTCAGTCAATTTGATATAATTAGCTGAATAGTTGTTTTCATTGTGTATGGTTTAGGGTAGTACAAACAGTTTTTGCTTTATGTGTTCGATTGGAATAGAACGAGATGGACTTTTCCGCTGGGGTGGTAATAACTTTAATACAATCAATTTAAATACACGTAGCTAATAAATAGTGCATAAAGAGAACGTAAAATTTAGGCAAAAGATTTTCTGTTACTCATATTGAAGATCAGCTTTGATATTCTGGAAACCTTATTAGTTTACCCTTTTATAATTTAAACAAATCCAAACCAGTGAATGGAAAACATTTATAGATCTCATATATTTAATATCATATTACACGTATAAACAAGGTTAAAACGTCCGATCAATCACAGTAAAAACATATTATAAAAAGTCACTGGACAGATATTTTCTTGAAAATATTTCCTAAAATAAACATTAACCAAAACCGTCTGATTCATTTTGCATATTATTTTTTGCCTAGCTTATATTAGTACCACCATATTATCCATATGTCTTTATTGAACTATTTTTTCTTCAAACGTTCGTAAATCCGTCATTACTCGACTGTGTAGGCGGCCGTGAAGTTTCATTTTTCCTCCGCCGGAGCTTTACTTTTCACTTTTCCGCCGGCGGGGGTAAAAGTGTTACCATAGCATCATAGATACAACAACAACAAAACAAGCGTCAGCAACTCAAGAATTATTAAGCTAAAATTTTGTATTTATCACTCAATTTGTGCACCACATTTCTAAAAATCACTAATTTAGGAACAAATTGGTTATTATTTAATCGAACTTACTCAATAACTGCTTATCAATACGGAATTAAAACGCAATCGGAGACGCAATTTTAAAAAAATAATTATTGTTGACAGTCTCCACTGACAGCTTTATGTTACATTACTATAGCAACAATCTGTGCCTATTCACTGACACCGGTCTAAGCCGCCTTGCGAACCAACTTATCTTTAATAATAATTATTATTATTACTATTAAAAAGAGATGTTTTTGCATTAATTTGTCGACATTTGAAGAAAAAACGGCATATTTTATTTGGAGGAAAAGTTACTTTTCATGGCTTGCTCTCTATTAACAGCCTCACTCCGTTCGGCTGTTAAACACGAGCGCGCCATGAAAAGTATCACTTTTCCTCCATATAAAATAATATACTATTTTTATTACCTTCAAGTTATGACAATAATAGCTCAAAAATATCACTACATTTTATTAAATTAAGATGAGCTTTTTGTAGTATAATTTCAGAACTATTTGTCATAATGGATAAATATCGAAATATATTAATATTTCAGGGGCGGAGACCGATGGCTTTTACCTGCTGAAGAAAGATTCTCAAAGGAGAACAACTCTAGCTAAAGTACTGGCGAATGACGGAAATAAGATATGTGATCTTTGGATGCAAAAAGTTCGAGATAAATATTTGGGAGAAACTGTTTTAACGCCTAAACATCTTCACAAGTAAGATATGTATGAGGTAAAACGCTGAGGTAAATTTGGCACAGCAATTGTGATACTGACTTCAAATTTTTGAATCAGTGCCCCAAAACGTTTGCGCCCCTGCAGTGTTATCATTAGCAAGAATTTATATAAAAAATCATGTCATGACAAAACATCATTAAAATATATATGGAGTCAATCTACAAAACATTGACTTCTTTAATGTATTACTAGATTGTTGAATTTTATTAATGTTTTAGTAGTAGGGGGAATATTTCATTAAAATCAAAGAGTATCTCTTCTTTATAAGGGTAAGACAAATAGGGATATTTATGTTAAAAGTTTGTCTTATATATACAGATCTCATAGAAATATTTCTGTACCTTTCAGTGCCTCTAGTTATTTGTTATTATTTTTATTTTTAATAGAGTTTGTCTACTTAAGCTAAACGCCATATTTCTTTGTTCAAAGGCCTTGCATCTTGGGCACAAAGGTCTATAGGACATAAACGTGCAAAAAGAGCCTTTAATTTTTCATCAGTATCGTTGATTGAGAATCAATGCCAGTATACCTTCTGTTTTATTTATTTTCATAGTGGTGATATAAGTGTCATCGAGCATTGTTCGCAAACTTTAAAGAATTTTTGCACTATTTCTGTTATACTAGAATCTGCTGTTGTCGACGAATACCTGGCCTGTTGTTTTCCTCCAGTATGTTCATTGGGTCGCGTTAATGTTTTTACAACAAAATGCCTCAGCGATTTTCCCATCGAATTTTGTAACTATTTTATCTCCTTATCAGTACAGGGTATCATTTATATTTCGCCACCTTATACATGGTTTATTTTTGTAGATAGTTTTAATCATCTCCTGATGATGCTAACATGGTTAGCGAAACGCGCGTCGAGTGCAAATATTCTGTTTCGGTATTGTGGATAAAACTCTGTTTTAGAGAAAAAAATACTAAATACAAAAGTTGTATGGATTTCAGGAAACTTCCTAGAAAAAATAATTTTGAATATACAAGGTGAGTCAGAAACAAGTGGCATACCATATTTTGATTTTTTTTTAAATGGAACGCCCGGTATATTTTTGAATATTTAAATTCTCCTCTTTATTCTCTTTTCAAAAATGTTTAATATATCTATACTTGCAGCGGTAGTTTTTGAGCTGTTCGACTTGAAAATTGTCCCTTAACTGAAATTCAACATATTTATTATCCCAGCTAATTGACGCGAAATCGTGTCTAAGGTATCTTGCTGGTACTAACATTACTACTGTCATTTAACAGCAAAAAAATGGGCTGCCGTGCCCACACTCACAATGAGTATCATAGGCAATTTCCCGGTAGAACCGTCCCAACACGAAGTATTTGCGCGCATTTAACAATTATTGATATGAATTGCAACTATTTATAAATGGTGAGCAGTTTAGTAAGTAGTATTATTTTCGCCTGATATCTTCGCTCCTGCAAGACTTCCGAATCTTTCTGAGGCACTCTACTCTCTTTCTATATTAAATTTTCATGCCAACGTAAGAGCAGATTTGGCGTTACTCTTTACTATTCTGACTGATCATTACACTTAAATTACTAAAGTTGAACTGCAATTATCAAATTGAAGTTAGAGTTACTGTTAACCACGATAGTAATCGCCAAAGCTCGCCTATTACCCAATTATATAGTAGTATACTCCTCCTTTTATCAATTGGTACAAAAAATGAGGAACAACAAAGAGAAAGAATGCGACATAAAAAAGGGTTCTCAAGTTTTCCTTAATATAACTCCTCCTTCATTAAGAAAGGACAAATGGGGTTGCCTAAAATTTTCAGCTTTCGGCAATTCCATTTGAACCGTGATATTAAATAAATTTACAAACAAATCATAGTATTGCTCAAAATATATATATGTTATATCACCAATAACTAATTTCACTTTTTAAAAAATATTTATTTAATTTTATTAGACACTTTACTTTTAAATATTCAGACAAACATAATAACGAGTTACAACTTAAAATCTTAACTAGTTCGATATAATTAGAATTCCTATTTATATTATGCCATTGTGCATCATAAGCAGATATAAGCACGTTTCGCAATCTGCTGATGATGCTTCATAGAATTTCGTCAGGTGAGGTTGTTATTGCGTAATATGAGACGCGTGTGAAGGTGACCGCAGTACAACAGGTCAAATAGTTTGCATATAACAACTCCCCCTTTTAGTAAAAAGATAATACTCTGTATTAACTTTTTCAATTTAAATTATCATAGTTAAAATTCTTCTTCCTCTTCTTCCTGTTCTATTTCAGGGTGAATGGATGGTCTTCTTTTTGCAAGGAAGTTGGGTAGTCTCAATCTGGGATTCTTCCGGGGCTGGTGTCTAGGTGGAAATGGGGGATCATCGTGTCCCGTGCCCATGGTGATACTGGGATTTCTGGGTTGCTTCCTTCTTCGTCGACACTTCCACAGGATATAGAGAACTGGCAGGCTGGCCACCACGATTATTGTAAAAATCGTGAACCAAGATAAGTGTTTCTGGACAAATGGTTGATTAATTAGTTTATCCAGATCTTCCGAATATTGGTCTAGTTTGTGTTGTGCGATGTTGAGGTCTTCTGCATCGATTTTGTTTAATTTCAGCGGTTTGAGATCGGGTATGTGCTGCTTCCCTGAGATGTGCTGGCAATATGTGTAGGGAATTGTTACTGGATGACTTCTGTACGTGACATTTTGGTATTTGTCAATCAGTCGTCTCGCATGGACCCTTGTACTTCCTATAAAGGCATTGCAGTATGGCTGAAGTTTCAGAAGAGAATTGACGTTGATAATTTCCGTCTTGGCATCTCTTCCCTCACATTTTATTGTGAATGGTAATGGATCTGACACCGTTATTACCCAAAAGTTTTGGTCAATTTCCTTCCTTGACGTTGCATCCTTTAGCCAGGAGCAGAGAGACTTGACAAGTTCTTGGTAGATAGCTTGATATCTTCAATAGCTGGGCTTCACAAATGGCTTCGCTGTCTATAGGATAGGGCAGCACTGCAGAGAAGATCTTCTGACCTTGTTTCAGTGGTTTACATCCCTCCAGATTTTGTAGAGAAATATATAACATTGAATCATCGTCCCGCGCAATATATTTATGTATTGTTGGAATAATGTGATAAAATTCTGTTCGATTATCTAATACAGGGATTGGGTATAGATGATATAAGGTATATGTTTCTGGTTCGACTAGAGGGATCTTGAGAATGAATACTACCTTCGAATCGGATTGATAGGCTTCCAATTCGATTATGTCAATATATTGAGCTACAGTTGAAGAATAGATCGGTAGTGGAAGATTATTTTTTCTTAGCGACTGTGAGATTTGTTGGAGGGAGTTAATCAGATCTCTTGGGGTGATTATTGAGCTGTGTAATATTTTTAATCGCGAAAACGCTATTGCGTTTAAGACGTCATTAAGGGATGTTTCCAAGAAAGCATAGCTTTCCATTAGTGACTCACATAAATTTAATGTTTTTATTTGGGCGTCGTAAAACGCAAGATCATCGCCAATGTCCATTATTGATCTTTGAATTTCCCCAATGTCTTTGTTGAATGTTTCTTCGTCTATTTGTAATTGTTGAATGGTTGTGTTAAAATTTCTTATCACGGAAGTAGTAACAGAAATTTGGTTTTTTAATCAATTTTCAATTTGCCTTTCATCTTGGGTGACTTTGTTGATACAATCATTAAAATATTCGCCGTCTGAGGCATCAAGATTTCCCGTGATGGATTTCCAGATTGTACCTATGCCGTTTGCAATTCCACGTCTGTTTCTAAGCGCGTAGTTTTTTGTATCAGCGATTATTTCCCTATACTTAAGATTAACAGAGTCGGATATTTGGTTGAGAAGGCTGACATGTGTTTGTACTTCCGTTTTAAAGGATAGCATTCTAGGCGATTCAGGATTAATAAAGGCGTCTAACAACCCTTCCAGGATTTTATCGTTATTCGAGATTGCTTCCTTAATGTGGAGAAGATCTTTATATACAAGGAGCGTCCATTTTTCGTTTGATACCTTAATGGAGCCTTCCTCGTGGAAGAAAATTCCGAGTGTATTGTTTATAGGTGTTATGGAGAATTGGGAGAAGGCAATCGGGAACAGCCCGAACAATCTGCAAAGAAAACACTTAATCAAAATACGGTTTTAGTCTGTCAAAATTGACTTTCGTAGTTTGATTTGTTTGGGGGTTGAGTAATATGGCAGAATTTTGAAAAAGTTTGGTTATTTCAAAAGGCCCGTTAAATTTGTTTTCGGCTTTACTTTTAATTTGGGATTCTTTGACGTAAACTTTATCGCCAACTTTGTATTCCGGGATACTAGTCGATGCGGTTTGATCGAATCTAACTTTTGCCTTTTCCTTTTTCCGTTCGGTTTTCGCTCGGGCAATTTTGTAAAAGTATTCCATACGATTATTGAGGTCTCTTACATATTTGGATATTAATTTTTCTTGGTTATATAATGTCTCGGGAGGTCTACTTGATGTGTGTCCAAAAATAAGCTCGTAGGGCGTAAAGCCATGGGTCTTATTTTTGGTGTTGTTGTAACATATGGTGGCGTATGGGAGTACATTGAAGGGATGTTCTGTAGGATTTTCGGCTAAATTCGCTCTGATCATTTCTGATAGAGTTGCGTGAAACCTTTCTATAGATCCGTTGGACTGTGGATGATTTACGCTAGAGAATGTTAGCTTTATATCATACAATTCGCAGAGATCTTTTATAAGGGTGTTGTCGAACTCGCGCCCATAGTCACAATGTATCCTTAATGGAGTTCCATAGTGCTGGAAGAAAACTAACAAGGTGTTAACAACTGATTTTGCTTTTTTATCGTCTAATGGGTACGCCTGCGTGAACTTGGTGAGTTCATCCCTAATTGTGAGTGCGTAATTTTTAGTTGGGTATTCAAATATGTCAATATTTATTCTCTCGAACGGAGTTTTTGGAGTTTCCGTTATTACTAATGGACAGCTGAGGTTTTTCCGACATACTTTAACTTTTTGACATATTTCACAACTTCTAATTATCTTTTCAACGTCTTTGATCAAGTTCGGCCAATTGTATCTTTCTTTTATACGTCGAACGGTCTCATTTATACCCCGGTGCAAATTGTTTTTGCCCAAATGGTAGTGTTCTAGAATTTGAGGTATTTCGTCATCCGCTGGGGTTTTCACAATATTTTGGCATATCTTGAGCTTGATTTCCTTGTCGGCGAAAATGAATGAGAACATTTCCAGGATAGGTAGCTCTAGATTATTCTCTATGCAATAAGTCTTTGAAGGATCAAATTCATTCTGGTTCTTAAAAATAACGTAAAACAAATGTGCCGCTGCACTTCCGGGATCAAACGGTAATGGGATAATAAGATATTTTCTATCCTTTGTTGTTTTACTTGATGCAATATTGATGCTGGTGTTATCAAAGTCAATATTTTCCTCGAAAATATCTTCTATTATTTTATGATGCATTTCTTCAAGCTTGTTCTGTCGAAAAAAGGTGACTATTAGCTTGTGAGACTTGTCTAAAAGCTGAGAATTAGATATTTCAATCTTAGAATAGTCTATTATTGATCGAGTATTGTACAAGTTCACGAACCTATTGAACTCTTGCGTAAGTTGTTCGTCGTCTACTTCTACGAGGTCAATAGCGGGTGGATTAACTTGATTCTGATCTTCGCTTTCGCTGTCATCTTCATTTGAAGCAAACATCGGAATTTTTGACAGAAAGTTCGCACACTGTTGAAAATGGTTGATTTTTATTCTGGATAGTGCATCCGCGTTTTTATTTATCTTGCCTGGTTTGTGTTCAATTTTGTAGTTATACTCTTCTAGTTTCAAACGCCATCTTGCTAATCGACTACCGGGGTCTTTGATGGAAAAGAGCCAGGTCAGGGGTCGATGGTCGGTAATTAGGGTAAATTTTCTCCCAAATAGATAAGGGCGAAAATGTTTCACGGCCCATACAATCGCTAGAAGTTCTCTTTCGATTGTAGAATATTTTGTTTCCGCGTTACAGAGTGTTCTTGATGCAAAGGCTATTGGAAGGTCTTTTCCCACAGGTCCCTGTGATAGGACAGCACCAATTGCAAAGGCACTTGCATCTGTGGTAAGCAGAAAGGGTTCTTCGAAGTTGGGATAGATTAGGATGGGGTCTGAAATCAGTGCTTGTTTAAGTTCAACAAATGCGTTCCTACATTCAGAGAAGAAGAATTATTGCGTAATATGAGACGCGTGTGAAGGTGACCGCAGTACAACAGGTAAAATAATTTGCATATAACATATATATATATATATATTTTTATATTAGTCTAAATTTCAATCTAAACTAAATAAACTAAAATGTCTTTTATCTTCGGGGTTCTTCTCGGAGATCCTAACACCATTTTAATATAGGGGTTAATTTATACAAAAATAATTTTATATCATAGGGGTCAATTTATACAAAAATAATTTTATAGCATTCGCATTTGCGTAAATATAAAACTGACCTTTATGGAATCCTGTTTATTAATAATAGTTTTAAATGGTTAAGTTAATGGTTTCTCCTTTAGAGATACACATTGACGCTTTACATGTTGTTTATATATTTTGGATTTATCAGCGATTTTATACAGAGGGTCGCTCGCTTTTATTTTTATTTTTTAGGGACTTTATTAAAATTGGGTCATCTATGTTAGGTTCATCCTCTCTATTTTTATCATGCTTAGACAATATCTTATCTCGTTTTTTAGTTTGATCAATGGAAAGATTTCCATTTAGTAATTTAAATGATTCACTCAAGTCATTAATATATTCTGTGATTATTTCCGGATTTGATTTTTCAATTGGAATAGAGTAATTTATGTATCCTTTTATTATTTGAAAAGGTGTATGATTAGTTAAAGAGTGTATACTGTTGTTATAATTAAGTATTACGATGCTCAAAAGTTGTCGAATTGTTTTGCTTGGGTTAGATAATTTTAAGGCTGTTATCACGATACACCTAAACACGGTATGTCAGCTTTCCGAAAAATGACAGTTCGTATACTACGTCACGTGTGGAATTTATATGTAAAATACAGGGAAAATCTGCAACATACTTGATGTCACGTATGTAATTTTTCGAACGGCTGACATACCGTGTTTAGGTATATCGTGGCTGTTATACCTTATCTTAAAGTAGAATAAAGTCTTTCAATAGAGCTATATATTAGAGTTCGGAGAATGCAGAGTAGTGTAGTGAAATTCGATTCTATGAAGAGTACATAATTCCTGCATATGAACGTTTTTTAATTCGGTACCCTTATCCGAAGTTATTTTCTGGGGAATACAACGGTTACTAAAGAAATTTATTAGTTGGGTAATTGTTTCGATAGAGTTAGCGCTTGATATGGGAAGTGCTTGTGCAAATTTTGAAAAGCTATCAATTATAGTCAAGAATTTTTCTCTATCAATGGTATATGTATCAATATAAATATGTTCAAAAGGTTTCGATCCTATGGGTGTGGGTTTGAATATTATTTTATATAGTTTTCTTTCATATTTACTAACCTTACAAATTTCGCAAGCCTTAACGTAGTTTTGTACATCTTTCTCAATATTAGGCCAATAGAATTTTCTCTTAATAGACGCTACGTTTTCAGTAATTCCTCGATGCGATGTTTTTGTTTCATGTAGGATAGATAGTAAACAAATTTGAAGAAACCAAAAGTTTAAATAGAAAAAGAAGAACTATAAATCCAAACAAAAACTTTGATTTAAGTGTGTTAGTTTCCTATACTTAGTGGTTCATTTTATTGCAGAAAAGCCTGAAAGGTCAATTCCTGATGCAGTGACTTATCAAAAATCATTCGGAAATATTCAATAAACTCTTCATCTTTATAATTATCATCCATATATAAATTTCTACCGGATCACGGTCTAACTGATGAACAAACGACAAAGATTATTTTTTTGTCAAGAAATTTTAAGAAGGCGTTCGTTAAATCCACTCTTTTCAAACAATATAATTTTTACAGATGAAGCTGCGTTTACTACTAGTGGTATGTTTAATCGTCGTAATAAACATTTCTGGGCGACAAACAATCCTCACAAAATTCAAGTAGTCAAAATTCAAGGACGACAATGTTTAAATGTTTGGTGTGGCATTGTAAAAAATAAAGTTATTGGGCCCATAAACCAGAGATTTTTATTAATTTGGCAACAGGATGGCGCTCTAGTGCCCAATGTTTTAAATGTCACTCAATTTTTGAATTGAAACTATGATCTGTGGATTGGACGAAATGGACATATAAGTTGGTCAGCAAACAGTCCAGACCTGATGCCGCTTACTACTACAATAGGCCCGAAAATATAGCTGTATTGGAACAGAAAATTAGGAAAGAAATTGTAATATTACACGAAAGTCACCCTGATTTTATTTTTAACTCTCTTAACCACAAATTATTGCAGAACATTGAGAAGTATTTCGCCAGCCAAGGAGGACATGTGGAGAACAAGAATTTATATTTTTTATAAGAAGCAATTTTGAAGTCGAACAGCTCACATTTACATACATTTTTAAAAAGAGAATAATGAGGAGAATCTAAATATTTAAAAATATACCGGGTGTTCCATTTAAAAAGAATCAAAATTTGGTACTCCACTCGTTTCTGACTCACCCTGTATATTCAAAATTATTTTTTCTAGGACGTTCCCTGAAATCCATACAACTTGTGTATTTAGTATTTTTTTCTATCTGCAAAAATAAACGCTGTATAAGGTGGCGAAATATAAATGATAACCCTGTACATGTCACAAATGATATATAGGACTTCTTAAGTCCAGATATAGCATTTAGTCCAACATGCCTTATCCAGATGTCAATGTTTAAAGAAACGCATAATGATAATTTTTGAATTAATTTATATTCTTTCGCAATTCTAATCTCGCTTGATACCTAACTTATGACTAAGTGTACTTATTTAGGTAAGGTTGCTTATTTAGTCCTAAAAAGTAACTATGCCCTCGTATTTTCCAGGAAGCGATTCTACTAGTACTATTTGCAATAGCGACACAAATTATTTTTGATACTGTAATTATTATTATTTTTTTTAAATAACAACGTTTTAACTTCAATTGATTTCGAGTTTATTGCTCTTTGATATTTACTGTGTATTAATATTTTTATTTGAAAATTGCTCTTAAAATATGAGGGTGAAATAGTTTATTCAGTATGCCTGGGAAAACACATTCAAACGATCGTACCTTCGGAGCAAATTGATGCAAATTGAAAATCAAGACATTGTTGGATAGCAAATTTAAATAGTTTTGAAACGATGTTTTCTCGTCATTTGAAATTTCACAGCTGGTAGTGCCCAACGATATTTTTGTACATTCACGATTCACGTTTAAAT
Organism: Pissodes strobi; assembly: GCA_016904865.1. Lineage (NCBI taxonomy): Eukaryota > Metazoa > Arthropoda > Insecta > Coleoptera > Curculionidae > Pissodes > Pissodes strobi. The sequence continues at coordinate 2,222 of JAEQML010063082.1, read as the reverse complement.
TAATAACCCGTTATAGAGATTGCCAAAATGAGCTACTAGCTGTGCTTGCAAAGAACACTACACTTGAGGCAAGAATTAAAGGTAGCATACATTCGTTTATTTGACACCCTTGCTGATTTACTGCATACATTTGGAAACCTTAGTAGTTAGGAAGATATAGGATAACTTAAAGCAGAGTGAATTTCTTAAAGTTGTCAATTTTAAAACAGCAAATGCAGGGATATAGAAATTAATCATCATCAACCTGTGCTATATTCTAAATTCGTTGGCTATGAAAAAAAATGTTTTTTTTTTGAGGATTGAGATAAGAGATATGGTTATTTCTTATGGACTGGCAATCTCATCTAGGTGACTGTTTCAATATTTTTTTCCGATGACTGCAATTAACATATCTTCACCCATTTAATTATGCTCAACTTAAGTCTTCAAGGACAAAATCAAATTAGCATTGTGGCATAGTCGCTTATTAAACCGAAACTATGAGGCATTCTCAGACCTCGCTAATTGTCTTGATACACCGCCGAAGACTTTCAGCTTACTTTTGGGAAATATTTTCCTGTGTCTGATACAAGCAAAAGCCTGATTAGTTCTCATGTAACAATTTAAATGCCAGTTAGATTTATATCAGCTTTAAAAGAGTTTTAAAATGGTCGGTAGAAGTACTGTGGTTTTATGAACAACTTCAAACCTGCTAACAGATCTTAAAGTCCATTTATTCTTAAAAATAAGTTCTAAAGCAGCTTGGCAGCCATAATATTAAGTGTCCATGGACTTGAAACCGGTTGCTCTTGTGTTAGCTTCAACGAGGCTTTTGTGTTATCAATCTTAAAGATTGTTGATCTTCTGGAGGGTTTAAAGTCTGTTTGGTTTTAAATTATCTATCTTGAGACTATAGCTTTAAGTTGGATTTAAAACATATTCTTTAAGCACTTCATAAAACTTTTAGTTTTATATAAGATAACAACAAAGCTCAAGTCTTAGATTGGCTACTTAAAAGTCTGTATTAGGATTACTGGGAACATATATTGCTTCATTAAGGCCATATAATCTTTAAAAAAATCCTATTGGACTTTTCTATTGCTTTCTTAAACCATTACTTTTACCCCCATCACCTAGAGCTTTCTTAGAACGGCCATCTTGTCATTCGGACTATCTGTCGTGATTCAGTAGCGGTGCTCAATATAATTTCCTTAAAAATGGCAAATATTTCACATAAATACTTACAAGTGGTAATTAAAAAAAAAAAGTAAAGTTGCAATCTGTAAAGATAATGAATGAAAATGTAGATCAACATAAAACTGGACAAAATTTGAGGTTATGATGGTCTTATTGGGCGCGGAGAACTTGATCGCAGCGCTAGAAGACATGCGACACTTATAAGGCCAAGTAGTTTTATGAGCAGACCGAGCAACCTTGGTTAAGACTAAGAAGCTTTACTCTAAGGAACAGTTAGGAGTAAACATATTAATTTCAGTAAATAAAATGTTATGACAAAACTAATAGGATTTATGCCTTCTTTCTAAGAAACCTTGAGGTTTTAAATGATAAGAAGCCATATTTTTTACAAACAACAAAAGCCTCCATATTGGAATTTTTTTTTGGAAATTCAATAATTTTATCAAAATTTCGCCGTTCCTACCTTAAAAAATAAGAGGATATTAACAGTAATACAAGATAAGATTACAAGCAAACATTTTTAAGTTTCTTTATAATAATTAAACCTTGTTAAGAATTAGTAATTTAATTATTTAAAAAAGCAGTAAATTTAAGTCCTTTTAATTTTTAGAAGGCAACTTTCCATATTTCATCGAAAAAGGCGACTTCGTTATAATTTTTGTCTCCTATTTCGGTGAATTTACCAGATTTTGGTATTGCATTTCCTCCATATTTATTCTTAGGAGTTGGAATGCATCAACGACTAGACGACATCACATGACGGACATTTGTTTGATGTAACTGGTTTACAGGTTATGATAATTTTATCTAAACTCATCCTAATCTTAGATCATTATAAATCCTATGGTTTTAAATGACACTTGCTAAAAGTTTTATGATTGCCTTGAAGGCAATGATAAGAGAATCGATTTCAATGCAAGTTGGTTTTAAACAAGCTTTAAGATTTGGTCTTGAGACCCTCATGGCTGTAAGAGGGTCTTTATCTTGCCTTCAAGAGGTTGTCTAGAGCAGAAGGTTTTAAGTGAGTCTTATTCATTTGGCTGTAA
>MU193458.1:0-22616 GCA_016904865.1 Pissodes strobi | reverse complement strand
ATAGAGTTAAGGAAAAAGCAGCCCGCAGGTATCTATTCTGTAACGTCTGTATGTGTTTCATGTGGCTTTTTGCTACTGAGCACCACACCGGTGCTCCGTATAGTAGAGTCGGTCTTATAATGGATCTGTAAATTGTCAGTTTGTTAGTCGGGCTTAAGTATGATCTCGTTCTTATGAGCGGGTTCAAACTCTTCTGAGTGATTATGTTTTTAGTCTTGATTGCCGCGACGTGCTTGGAAAACAGGAGCTTTCGGTCGAAAACTATCCCTAGGTACTTGACAGGATCTATCGGCCTAATTGCCGCGTTACCTACAGTGATAGGCGCCAGATCTACGTGGCGCTTATGTGTCAAGATACCTAGTTCGGTTTTCGACGCATTTAGGGTTATTTTCCAATCCCTGTAATAAGGGGTTAGAAGGGTGAGATGATATTCGAGGTTGCGTTTCGCTAACTGCACGTCTGATGACTGTGAGTATATCACCGTGTCATCAGCGTACAGAGCGAAGGAACTTGAAGGGTGAGACGGGAAGTCAGCTATATAATGACTGAATAATTGCGGTGATAAAACTGTTCCTTGTGGAACTCCTGACATGATGCGTCTTGGTCCCGAGATATCGCCGTGAATACGAACCGAGAAAGAGCGATTCGCAAGGTATGACGCAATGAGGGATGCTAGATGTAGTGGCATACTATGTATAGCAAAGAGCTTGTATATCAGCCCATTGTGCCATACCTTGTCAAATGCTTTCTCAATATCAAGGAGCAACAATGCCGTCGCCTTGGCTTCGTTGAAACCGTTCAGAGCTTCTTGTGCGATTTTCGCTGCGAGCATAGTAGTGCTATGTCCGCAGCGAAAACCGAACTGCTCCGGGGGTAGAATCCGCAGACTCTCAACGACATTATTAATCCTTGACATGATGAGTTTCTCGGTTAATTTGCTGAGCGTATCCAGCAAGGATATTGGGCGATACGAGGATGTTAGCCTCGCATCCTTGCCCGGCTTGAGAAACAGAATTATCACCGCTTTCTTCCAGGGAAGCGGAAAGTGTTGCAGGCGTAAAATTGCATTTATGATGTGCATGAGATGGATGACGGTTTTATTCGGCATATTCTTTAGAAGAATATACGGAATTCCGTCGGGGCCGGGGGCTTTGTTTCCGGGTAGGCGAGCGAGAAATCTCCTGATTTCTGTAGGGGTAACCAGTAGCTTGTCAAGCACTTCAGGGGCGATCGGGTACTTGGTGGATGTGAAGCGTTCCACTACTGAGTCCACATATTTGTGGAATGGAGTGGAGTTCGGCGTCTCACTGAAGACTCCCTCCAGGTAGCTCGCGAAGGCCTCCGCTTTCCCAGCATTGTCCGTAAATACATCCCCACGATGTAGTATTTCGGGAAATTCTGCAGAGCCTCCGCGAACTCGCCTGGTGAGTTTCCACAGTGATCCGTCGTGTCGGCTTATGGTGTTGACATATGCCATCCACTTCTCGTTCCTGTATGCGGAAATCTTAACCTTGATCGTTCCCGTCAGTGCTATGACACGTAGTCGGTCATTCTCTACTCTTGAGCGCTGCCACCTACGCCGGATACGGTTACGGAAGGTGATTAGGTTTAGGATGGGTTCAGGGAGAGTGTCAGTAAACGGACGCTTGCTGACAATCGGACAAATTGCGTCTCTGACGCGCTGGAAATTGGTGACTAGAGCTTGCACCTCGCTCTCGAGTTCTGGGATAGAGTCTATTTGTCTTGGAACAACCGTAGCTTGAATAAGCCTCACTCGGAACTCCTTCCAATCAAGATTTCTAAACGAACGGATAGATTCCTGTTCATGTTGTAATCTAGTATTCAGACTAATCTTGATTGGGAGGTGGTCCGAGTTGAGCTCGTTCAACTCAAGGAGAGCTGAAGCACCGGTTATTCCTCGAGTAATAGCAATATCCAGGAACGAAGGATTGGAAAAAGCATCGTGATAGTGAGTAGGATTAGGAGTTTGATGGTAGACTAAGTCAATGTTTTGTTCTACTAACCTGTATAGCATGCGCCCGCTCCTGTTGGAAGTACCACGCCAGTTTGCGTGTGTTGCGTTGATATCCCCCAACAGGAGCGTCCTCCTGCCAGCAGGCAGCAGAGCGAGAACATCTTCCTCCTGGAGGCGGAGACCCGGAGGTGAATATGCGCCGACTATCCGCAGGCCACCGTCGAGCTCGAGAGCTACATGCTCTATGACGGTCCTCAGGCCGAGGATGTGCCTAAAACGGATTGACCTGCGGACAAGACAGGCCACGCCTCCTCCGCGTCTATCGGGCCTATCAAATCGCAGGACTTGTCTATCGTAAAACTTTAGCTTGAAATTGGCATCGATGTTAGTTTCAAGTAAAAATATTATATGAAAGTTGGGATTATCATAAATAAAATTTTTAAATTCTCCGAGTTTGGAGCGAATGCCATTACAGTTCCAACACAGAACGTTAATTGGCATTATTACAGTTATATATTATACCCGTCAAAGTCCTCCGAGAAGAACTTCATTGAGGCCTGAAGGACCTCAAATTTGTTACCCCGGCAGGACTCTAGCAAGGTAGCATAATCATTTAGAGCTCGAGTGAGCTCTGCGAAGTTAACAAGGCTAGTCACCCTGTTAACTGCGAATTGTAAGCTATTTAAATTAGCAATTAAATTGTTAGGGTCATTAGGCAGAGAATTAGCATTAGATTGAGAATTATTAGGGAGTAAATTTCGGCTGACTTGGCTTTGACTAACCTTATTATCTTTAGCGATGTTTTGCGCTTGTTCTCGTCTCGGCAAGGGCGGGAATTGCTTGTTGAATTGTCTCGCTGTCTCCCCTGATGCTTCGTTTTTGTCGGTGTTCTGCCAAGCCGGGTTGGTTGGGGGTGGTGCAGGGATGAATTGTTGTTTCTTCGGGGCATTCTGGGGCTGTGTCTGCTGTACTTTGAATAAGTACACTGGGCATATTGTACTTATTGACCGATGTTCGCCACCGCAGTTGGCGCATTTGATGATATTTGCGTTGCATTCTGTTATCTGATGCGGTCCGGCACATTTTGAACATGCCCAGGCCCTTTGGCAATATGACATAGAATGCCCATGTCCTTGGCAGCGCTTGCACTGCATGGTAGTCTTGGATGCTCGGCGATTTTCCCAGGAAATACGAACGTGTGAGAGAAGTCGTACATCCTGATTTAATTTCCTGAGGGTGATGGCAGCATCCAAGACTACGAGATACAGGGGGACTCTTGTCTTCTTCATCTCATATGCTTGCTTTATGTTTAAACCGTGTTCGTCTGACAAGAGATTTCGAATGTCGTCTGTCTTGAAACCTCCGTCTAATCCACGTAACACGAAGGCGTGCGTCTTTTGGGACGCCTCCGCGTACGAATGGTATTCTACATTTTCTCTTTCGAATAGCCTTTTAAGATTTGCCCAGTCTTTCGTATGCACACAGTAGATTATGACGGAGTTCTTCGTGTATTTTAGGGAATATTCGACGACGTGCATGTCATGCAGTGTTTGTCTGATAACCCCATGATCTTGCGCGCCCCCTTTAATGACAATAGGGGGTGGCAAGGATGGCTTTTTCTTCTGGGTGTTCTTCGGGGCTGTTTTGGGGTTACTTTTTGTTTTCTTTTGGACCCTGCACGCTGTAGATACGCGCGAGGAAGCGACGCTACTCGCGTCATCCACCTCTGCTTCCGTATCTGAAAGCGGCGCGTATCTATTTTTGGTAGGGACTTGGGGTTGTTCTCCTCCCATGTCTAGATGAACTACCCTTATACCCTTTTTGAAAGGTATTGTCTTGTACGGTGTTTTGAATTGGTCTTCTTGCGGCTCGGGCAACAGGTGCGCAGATACAAAATTTGCGTTCAAGGTTGCTTCGCTGTTGTCGAGTGAATTTATTTGCAATTCTTTTTGCGTGTCGCTTTTTTGCTGGATTTCTTTGGCTGGTATTTTCGGTGATACGTTCCCTAACTTTTGTTTTTTGGTAAACGTGGGTGATGTATCCGAGCCGCCTGTAGGTTTGGCATTGTCTTTAATTATGGTCTTTTTATTCCCGCAATCAACGCGAGGCTGAACTGTGGCAGGTCTCTTAAAGACCGCTTTGTGGTCCATCACGAGGTGAGATTTGACGGTGTCAATTGCGGTTTTATGATCTAATTTTGATCCGCTACTAGCGCTAGTCAGTAGGGGGATCAGTCCAGTACACTTAGGGCATTTAGAGTGTTTTCTCAGTTTGTCCATGTACAAATGAAACCGTATATCGCTGAAGGATCGCCCTGAGTCTGAGTCAGCGGACATAATAGAAATGGCGTCGTCATCTGTCTCGCAAGACATCTGCTCCATGGTTGTTCCGGGTTCCGCCCCGGAAATACTAAAAACGTAGTTGGTACAACGACCCCTAGTGCTACTCTGTATCAGGAGCACAGAATAGCAACTAGTTTAAATTAAGCAAAATGCTTTAAAATACCGGTAAAACGATGAAATAAAAGCGCGCAGATCTCTATTAGCCTGTGAAATCCTAACAGGTCTTGTTCCGTGCGGCACCGAAACAAGAGTCCGGGAAGTTAAAATTAGTTCTTGGTGGTTTTAGGACATGCCTGATCCGATGGTAATATCGGCAATGTTGCCACGTTTACACTTTTTGAGATAAAGTAAACAACTTTGTTTTTTTGAAAAAAAAAACAAAAAGTACATTCAATTTTATTGCAATAAAATAAGAAAAACAGGAGCTAACGAAGAAAATAAGTTTAATGTATTACTACATTTAGAAGAAAATTTCCAAACAAGTATAGGCAAGCAAGCCCTAAATTTAAATCTATCAAGGTGCCTATTAATGCATTTCAAACATATTTTATAAGAATGAATAAATAAATAAATCAAATTGGTTTCACACCAACAACTATTAAAAAAATGTTAAGAAAATAAATGAATAATTTGAAATTAACTATCTAATTAGGTGCTCAAAATATTTGCCTTCATCAGCCAAGCAATACCCTAAGCGGTCATAAAACGCATTTAAGGTATTGGTTAGTATTTGGGGGGTAATTGAAATAGCTTCTAAACATATTTGATTTTTTAAAAGTTCTAAATTAAGTAGTTGCTTCACATAAACCCTATTTTTCAGATATCCCCCAAAAGAAAAAGTCCGAGGGTGTCAGGTCAGGAGATCGGGCTGGCCACTCCATAGTTCCTCTTCGTCCAATCCACCTGTTTGGAAACGTTTCGTCCAAAAAAGTACGCACCTCCCTGCTGTAATGTGGTGGTGCCCCATCTTGCTGGAACCATATTTCTTCGAGATTGATATTTAATTCTTGAAATCTTGGTAAAACTCGATGTTGCAATAGGTCTAAATATTTGGGACCATTTAAGCTGCCCTCAATGAAAAAAGGACCAATGATATGGCTTCCCAAGATTCCGGCCCATACATTTAACTTCTGAGGGTGCTGAGTGTGAAGCTCCCTCATCCAATGAGGGTTATCTCTGCTCCAGAATCTACAATTTTGACGGTTGACATGTCCATTGAGGCAAAATGTTGATTCGTCGCTGAACAAAATTTTTGATTTAAAATTTTGACTATTGTTAATCATCATCATCACTGTTCACAGAACTCCATACGTCGATCTGGATCATCTTCTAATAATTCTTGCGTATACATCATTTTGTAAGGTTTGAGTTTCTCTTGTTTTAAAATCCTATACACAGATGCTTCACTAATTTCTCGATTTAAATTTAGCGCTTGCTGGGCTATACTTGTTTGGGAATTTTCTTCTAAATGTAGTAATACATTGAACTTATTTTCTTCGTTAGTTGCTGTTTTTGGACGCCCTGTTCTTATCCCACTCTTAACGCTGTTGGTTTCTTCATATCTCTGTACAGTCCGAAAAACTGTGGATTTTTTGATTTGCCTCTCAGGGTAGTGTTCATTGAAAAGGTCGCAAAATTCCTGATATGATCTAGTTTTATCACGAAAACCACGAAACCGCAAAATATCAATTCGCTGACCCTCAGTCAATTCAAAATTCATGTTGACGAACGCGGACAAGCTTTGAAAAGCGTTGACATTGATTAATAGTTAATTGATTGCCTAACAACAGTAAATTTAAAAAAGCAAACATGTGAAATACGAAACCGATTCAACGAAAGTGCAAATTTGCTGTATTTCAAAAACTACTTCAAATAAAAATTTGATATTTGGAGGATTTAATAACCGAGGCGCGCTGAATTTAATGCAGTAAAAATTTAATGGGCTTTGCATTTAAAAAAAAAAAAGTTGTTTACTTTATCTCAAAAAGTGTAAATGTGGCAACATTGCCGATATTACCATCGGATCAGGCATGTTCTAAAACCACCACGTACTAATTTTTACTTTTTTTTTGCGAGCCGTTTGTGAAATACGAGACCGTTCCGGGACTTTTGAAAGACACTGTATATTAAAAGAACTGTCTTATTTTATATTTTCAATCTGTAATTTTTTAAATAAAAATACTTTTTACTTAGAACATGATTTCAAAAGGCCTTCTATATTCTAGACTCACCCTATTTTTCCCAAAAGAGTGTTTTTGCTGCTCTCTGTCAAGTAAGGAACATATCAGATATGCAGGTATAAGTTTTGCCAGATAACAACATATAATCAAATTTGAAAACTGCTATGTTTATTTCCAACAGATATTTAATAAATTAAAATAATTATTCACTTGAATTACAAGAAAATGAGAGCCATCCACAAATTGAAGTTGTTCTCACGCTTTATTGCATCGACCTAAAGCATAATGGACTTAAATTTTTGTCCATATGATGTTGAAATTAAATATGAAGATTATTTTAATATTGAAATCTATAGGTACTTATCTATAAAAATGATCAAGTCAAATCTAAATATTGAGTTCTATTGAAAAAAACTAATTATCTTCCTCATAATATCAATTTCTCTTCTACAGCTATAGGCATTTTTCTCTTGGATCTAAAATTCATCTGCTTTCATGGAATATAAGTACCTTGATGTTAATTATATAATTTATAAAAATATTTTTATCTCTTTTAGGAATATAGCCGATGTATTTATAAAAACTGCCAACGAATACAAGATTATTTTCCAAACGAAGACGCTGCCTCTTATTATGTCCCGTATAGGGTACCTTCAAAATCATCAAAGCAAATATCAGAAGATGATCGAAATAGTTTGGGTTTGCAGGGTTTGAGTGCTGATACTCAATTTATAAAGAAAGATAAAGGAATAAATAAAGGCTCATGTCCGAAAGGAAAACTTTGAAGTAAATATGTTAATACTAAAACACAGTTGCGAATAGCAAATGCTCAAAAACCAAACTTAAATGCAAATAAAAATGAAGGTGGCCTCGAAAGTGTTGAGGATAGTTCTTGCCTAGAATTTCTTAAGATTACAACATAGCCATATGTAAAAATTCTTGAAGTTTGGCAATAAAGCTTTCAGATTAGAAGGAAATTGTATATGAATTCAGACCTTGAACAGATTTTCCCTGCCTTAAGTTTAATTTTGGTATGCATGTCAATGTAAATATTATATTATAGTTACCGTTACTAACAAAAAAAAATCTTTAATAGAATACGGTTTTATTTTCCAGATTGAAACTGATTTTAGCCGAAAAATTACTGACGAAATTGACCAAATTCACTCTTAAAAATTACTTGGTATACTTAACTTTATTTTTATTGGTTGGAGCGTTTGGCAAAAACAAGTATTTTTTAGAAAGCAAAAATACGTTTTTCGTTAGTCAACCTAACAAAACAGAATCGTTGCTGCAAAGAAGAAAAATATGTTAAAAGATTCATGTTGTTATAACCAATTATTTATGTTGTCTGTAATGTTACTTGTACTGAGAAATAACTTTAAAGTTAAAGGAGTTATCTATAATAAAGCTAATATTACTAACAAAAAAAAGATAAAATAACTACTTGATAATAGTTGAAAATACAAAATGTTAATGTTGCTTTCAAAGAGTTTTGGTTATAATAACCAATACATACTTTCGACAACAAATGCATATTGTATGCGCAACCGCACCGTGGGTGTCGGTCTACTTTGGGCTACGTGCTACGTTTCAATATTCGCCCGGACGTTCTTGTATCTTTATCATACACTTGGTCATTGGATAAAGACAACAATATGCCGGAGGACGGCTGGGCGGATATTGAAACGTAGGTCGCACTGGTCGCAGCCCTGTCTACTCCTTCATCAAGGTATGGCTGCTTCTCGTTAAGCTCTGAAATCTGAAATTGAAAGCGTAGTAATTTTTTGCTAAAAGTGAAGTACCTATTGTTAATATAAGTGGTGGTATTTTGTGTTGTTTGCCAGAATAGATCACGTAAGTACATATATTTTATTTACGACTGCCCAAGCTCTAGCCCCCAAATAAGTAAATCGCCATAATGCCATGCTGCTAGCAAATAAATATACATAGATCTTTGCTGAATTGCTGCTAGTATTTTAGCGGCTTTCTTTCATGTTTTTATATAAATTTTTATTTTTATAGTTATACTGGGTGGTGGGTGTTTGCATGGACTAACAGCCGGTATTATAAGCTTTATTTATAGTTCAATCATGCTTTGTAACTTTTTGTTACCTAATTCTGTCAAAAGAAAAAGTGGGAACAATGAACTATAACCATATTTTTGTCTAACCTCAAAGTTTAAAATTTAGCTATAATACCGGCCAGTGGGGTTGCGATAAGACCGTAGGTTTTAAATTGAAGAACAAAATAGGTATACATTCTACTACATAGGTGTTTATAATATCTTAACTTTATTAACATCAGCAATTTTATTGGGATTCCCTGTTTGTTGGAGGTCAAAAACCTTCTCGATAGTTGGAATTTATCGGAATTGATCCCAACATTTGAAGGTATTCTAGATTCGTCAATCCTTTTATCAACATGTATTAATTTTGATTATTTCTTTAACAAGTATCGATTTTCTTTTAGAACATTCTATTGATGAAATTACTTTCAAACAGCTTTCCAAAGAGTTGAAAAGAACTGATTCCTAAATTTGGAGTTAGACTTAAATTTATAGAGAAATTTGAGAATTTTGTTGAGAATCAGCGAATCAAGTCACTGGATGATAATATTACAATTGAAATCATTGACTACGTATACAACGTGAAACTCAATGCGATCTGACCGATCGGATGCAGTTACATCAACTTGAAAGTCGCGATATACACGGTCTAAATTGAAATTTTGATCGGATCTGACATTTCAATTCAGTCCTCTAATTTTCAGGATTGAATTGACTAAATGCGATCTAAAAATGCTTAGTTAGCGATAAAGATGGATTTAAAAAGGGAATTGAAATGACATTTGACATTTAACTCAAACAGCTGTTTCCCTGTTTTTTGGTTATGTTGTTTGTTTTAGTCTTAGACAAATAACTTTCCTTGTCAAAGTTTTTAGTCTTTTAAAAATTTACCTAATTTAGTTAAGACGTCTGAAAAAGCAAATAAATCAGGAAAGATATTAAAAAAGCGGAATATATGGACGTTAAACGAAATCAGATTTTTTATAACCCTAATTAAAGAAAAACAAATCCTAGGGCTTATAGATGGAAAAAGGCTACGAGTATCAGAGATTTTTAAAACTTTGGTGAAGCCAATAAAAGAGCAAGGCTTTGTTCGAGATGCACCCCAGATGATTATTAAATATAAAAATTTAAAAGGTAAGTGAAGAGCAATTAGGAAAGGAGCGTAATTAATAGTCTTATATGGGCAATATGGGGTCTACGACTACCTACCTATTTGTTATTTACATATAAACCTACCAAACAAAGGTTTTAACTCTTCAAGAATTTTGGTTGTCACAAGTTTTTATTTTAAATCTGTATAAAGCATTTTAAAATATAATTTATACTAACAGTGGTCCTTATGAAATTTCAGCCGAATATTATACATGTAAACGCCACAATTCTGTTAGTGGCAACAGTCCAATGTCTTTTGACTTTTACCAAGAAATGGATGAACTTCTCGGAACACGACCTATCTCTCTAACTCAAGATTCCAATGTAGGATTTGAAAACCTTTCTAATATAGATGGTGAGTGTAGGACAACTAATACTATGTAATTTGTCAAAATTAAAAGTGATATTTTTGTATTTTGATAGATATATTATTTTTCATTAAGCCAAATAGGTGTATTGTAGCTACACCTAGGCACATATTTTGTATTCAAGTTGCTTATAAACACTATTTTGTATGTTATAGTTGAGATTCCCAATGAGGAAGATGTTGATGATTTCGAAGTAGAAGTTGTTGATATCAAAGCTGACGGGGCCATTCCAAGGCCTTCAAGGGAGCCAGGAATAAAAAGGGTTCCACCTGATAACACTCCCAAATTACCCACGAAAAAACGGTTCAACACTAATAAATTAGATCCATTTAGCAAAATTGTGAATGTTCTTAAGGATATGGAAGCAAATAGGAAAATGGAAGTTGAAGCAGAGGTGCAGTTAATGGATCATTTTTTGGAGACCCAAAAAAAAATATGATGGACTGCACATTTTTTTGTCAGGATTACAAAGAATCTTGAAGCCTGATTCCAACCAGAAAAACAAATCAGAAGATGATGAATCTGAAGATAATATTTAATCATATTTTTTTTACTCGTTACAAGTTTAATATATTTACCTAATAAACAATTTTTTTTCAGTTTATAGTTGAAAGAACTTTAATATCTTAATAAATAAAAGACTGTTTAGAGGTAGGTAGAAATATGTTTGCTTACTTTTTATAGCATAACCTAAGTTAAATATTGACATAAAAGATTAAATGCCAATATGTTTTGTTTTTAGTTTTAAATATGTTATGTTTATAGGATAAATAACCAAATTATGTTTCCTGATAATGCATTTATTTTCAAATATTGTTTGAAACAAAATATCAGTGGACAAAATAAGAGTCAACTGCAATTGTTATAGGTCACAACCAGCCATTTGTATAGGTATATGTTATTTATAGATGCAGAGGCCTTTTTTACATAAAAATTCTTAGTTTTGGCCAACATTTTGTAAAGTGTTGCAAATAAAATTAATAAATTATCTATTAAAGACAAATTGTAACTGTATTATCTTATAAAGAATTTGTGAATGGAAAATATATTGTCGACCTTTGAAAATAAAAAATAACCTGCTGGCTAGCAATTTGGACCACACTAAAAGCAAATAGCTCCCAAAATTAAGCAATAATAAAAAAGTAAACATATAAACATAAGAGGGTTAAACAAATAACACTAAAACAGAATGTACAGTTTCTACACCTTGAACCTGAAGTTTCACTTAATTACCAGGAGTATATCTTGAGGTTCTCAAAGGGAAATTATTGGCCAAATATTCACTTAAGAATATGCGCATATCATACCCTGCATATTCATCCCTCGCAACACAATTCTGCTGTTCAGGTTGGTGGAATATTATCACAGCATCCTCTAAGGCTTGATGCCAGTTATTGAGAAATTCATCATTGTAAAATTCTACTATATTATGCAGTGTACAACATGCTGCAACAATTTTTGGAACAAAAGAATGGTGAACATCCAACCTTTTAAGAAAGCATCTCCATCTGGCCTTTAGTCTCCCAAATGCAATTTCAACTACTACTCTGGCAGAATTCATATGGGCATTAAAGGAATCTTCGATGACCGTCAACATACTAAAAAAACTTCTCAGAAGCCAGGACAAGTTTGGGTAAGCTGGGTCACCAACAATGATATATGGCAAATTTCTTCCATTAATTGAAATTGTGCTCTAAAAATTAAGAATAAGTAAATAAATACTTTTGAATATATATTACTGAGTATACTTCTAAGTATTATAACTCACATTTGGCATGACCCTCTGTATATTTTGGTAAATACTAGAAGCTATAAAAGCAGCCATATCATGGCTTCGGCCAGGCTGCTTGATGGGAATGTCGAGGAATTGATATTTAGGGCCTACAATTCCCTGCAGAATGATTGAAGGCCAGCCCTTTCTGTTGACATAATCCCTATATCGATCAGTTGGCGGTAAGATGGGAATGTGTGTCTCATCAACTGCTTCAATTGTATTTGGGATATGACTCTTTTATTTGAATAGATTGGACAATTCAACTCCTTTTGCAGCATTTGGAAATTGCACAAATTTTGGAGTCAATATTATATTTGCCGCTTCCACAAATTCATGAATAACTTTGTACACTATAGTTTTATGTACTCCAAACTGATTACCTACTACTCGATACTCACAACAACTGGGTAGGAAGTAAAGAGTTATGGCGACCTTCTTTTCCACTGAAAGCAGCCTTTTCGTTTTCCAATATATATTTTATGTAAAGTTTATACGAAGTCTATTGAGACAGCATTAAAACTAAAAGCTGGCTTATAGGCGGCATATCGTTTATGAAACATGGACGGCGCAGGAAATGTCAATATGTTTTACTAAGCCAATAAAATTAGTTATGTTTTTATTGATAGTAACGTAAATCGCATTTTTCTAACAAGCAAAACACTTTATGAAGGATGTTTTTTAATATAAAAAACGTTTCCATTTTATTAACAAATCTGGGCACACGCTGTATAGTTTAAAGTCGAAATATTAGGCCTGTTCATTTCGCTTTCTTCGACCTGAAGAAATCAGCTTGGAGCAGAACGTGAAATGTCAGAAGAGCATTCCAAGCAGATATTCCTGCACGGAGGACTTGATGCTACCAAATGAACGCGTTTTTTGTTTTGTATGTATTTTTCTCAAAAAGACCACCTAGCAATCAAAAACATTAAGTAACTTTAACTAAAATATAAGCATTTTGCATGCTTTAAGTTCAGATACTTATATATAAAAAATAGTAAAATGAGCACTCTTACATTATGTGCAGCAAAATAACATTAAAGTACATAAATTAAACACAGTAAAGTCCAACGGATCTTTACAAAAACAAAACGCAAAAAACAAACTAAGAGAATATTTAGATATTCATATAATCTAAGAAGTGGCATTAAAAATCACAGAAAAACTATCATGAACGAAAGTTGATTATGAAAAATATTATGTATAATATGTATTTGCAAACAAAATCTATCGAAAGTTACTTATTCACAAATGTCCCAGGCAAAATCTAAGTCTCTTACATCTTTGTATGCACTTCCGGCAAGTTTTGTGCAGTTTAAATGAAACAATGTTGGACATAAGTAACACCCAACATTCTCTGCTTCATCTTCTGAATCGGTATCTAGCTCCTCATGACATACATCGCATTTTTCCTTACTTTTTACTGCTAGTATTTCTATTTGTTGGTACATCATTTGAGTTGTCACTTGACCCTTTGTTTTTCTTATCGGTTTCTAATTCGCTTTTTCGCTTCTTTTTTTCAGCATCTTCCCTTTTTTTTGCGTCTTTTTCTTTTGAACTTTTTCTTGCTCTAAATAGTATGACCTACAAGCTTTAGCTGAAATTACGCTAGTTGAAGGACCAGCTTTGGCATTCTCTGCCTTTGCAATTGGTTTAGGGTACTTTAAATGTTTCTCAAAAACATCAATCTTTGACTCAACTATATTGTTTGCAACTGGGTATTATCATTTAATTTTGTTAGAGACTCAATTTCTTGTGTTCGTAAAT
Organism: Pissodes strobi; assembly: GCA_016904865.1. Taxonomy (NCBI): domain Eukaryota; kingdom Metazoa; phylum Arthropoda; class Insecta; order Coleoptera; family Curculionidae; genus Pissodes; species Pissodes strobi. The sequence goes on along the minus strand of MU193458.1, from coordinate 8,990 downwards.
TTGATGCATTTATTTCCTTAAACTGATTGAGTTTCTAGTGTAATCAATGACTTTTTCTTCGTCTGGCTTGTCGTTTTTTCTTTTTCATTCATTTCAAATTCACTAGTTTTCTGCATTTTTATGGTATTTGGCAACTTCAAAATATCAATATTTAAAATAGTAATTTTCGGCTCAACGTTTTCGTTACTAATGCTTGGCCGTCTGACAAATCGTTAGTATACTGCTGTTCGTCAAAGTCGTTAATTACCGTCTCCACTGGTTGACTATCACCCTGTAAGTCATCAGCCTTATTTTTGTTTACGTCATTAGTTAAACCACTTTACTGAGATGTCCATTATGGTCAACCATATATTCAGAAATGTCCATTGTGTCTAGATCCCTAACTATTTTTTTAAGGTTTGTAATTCGTCTAATAATATGTATACATTAGCATTTTGATGTAGATGGCTTAACTTCAGTGCCTTTAAGACTTTGTATGTGCTTCTAAAATCATCAGCAGATAAGCCTTCCGACTGGGTATTCTGAATACACTTTGTGTAATCAAGTGCCTCGGGGTCATAGGCGAAAAGGCCACAGCGTCTAAATCCGTTTTAATATGATTTGGAATGTCAGAATTTGACAGGACTTTTTCAAATACAGAAGCAAAACCAGCTTTTGTTAACGTTCTTTCTTCATTTCGATTATACCAGGCCCTCACAGCTTGCATCCAGTATTCTTTTAATGGTTTGAAAAGTGCTACATGCGGCAGACTGTATTATGTGTGTAGCATTCGGCGGCAGAGCATATAAAATAATTTGATTCTCGTCGCAAAACTTACTCAATTCAATCGACATATGGGAGCGATGCCCATCCACAAAAACAAAATAGGTTTTTTGATACTCTGGTCAATGATCCACTGATGCAATCCGTTCGCTACGTACTCGAAAAGTACATCTGACCGTATCCACTCTATATATGATTTGCCCACGAACCAGTCAGGGAGCATGCTATCGGCAGTCAACCTTGGTGGCTTTATATATGGATAAACAATGCAAGGAAGACACAGCCTATCATCCGCCGAAAATGTCACCAATACAGTTAGGTTGTCCTTCTCTGATTTCAAACATGTTTTTAAATCCCTTGGGTCCTAAAACTTTACCAGTTTTAGGACAAAGCGATAAGCCACTTTCATCGGTATTGAAGATTCGCGTTGGATCCATCAAAACGTCGCTGGCGTAATTATCTTCAAGAAATGAATGGCTCCGCCGTATAACGTTGCAAATGCCAAAAACTTAATTATGCAGAAATAAAAAAAAACTGTTTGTTCAATGAAAATATGTTTTAAATTGTTTATTTTGTTTTAAAATAATGCCTTGTTATCGAGTGATATTACCTACAAGTGAAAATATTATTACTATCATACATAACTGAAATATTGAGATTTTAAATGTATTTTTTTTAGGTACAACGTTGAAAGCGATGGAGCTTGCAACGTTGTTCTTCAAACAAGCATGTTTAACACTAACTGGAATGGGGCTGGTATAATAATGTAGGGCAGTTTTAAAATACAACCTTTATTAAAAGTCTTGTACAAATTACAATAAATCATTGTTCAGATTTAATATTTTCGAAAAATGGCACAAACTTTTGAGAGATTGTTCAACATGGTTCAACTTTAATGTTTTCGTAAAAAGGCACATACTCTACAGGGATGTATTTACACATATCCATCAAGTATTTTTTCTTTGCTGCTTTGATTGGGAGGCTATCCTTGTACAAAGGTGGAAAACTACAAACTTTTACCGGGGGGCGTCTTTTGTTCCCTGGTCCTTTAATTTTTTTTTGCTAATAAGTGCGTTGTCCAAGTTTAGAGAACATTGTGTGATGTTCTTCCATGCAATGTTATGGGATCGTCTTTTGTGATTTGGTACCATACATGACTGGTGACACTGAATTTGTTTTTTTTCCTGTAAATCCAACAAATTGTCGGTGTTTTTGAAGTAGCTGGCTATGACTTCTACCAATTGATGAGGGACGTACACATTTTTCCCCTTTTTGGCTGGTTCAATTAGGACAAAGTCCCTGTCATAGGGCAGGAAGCTGTGCCCGTCGTCATAAACTTTTGCTCAACGGTAGTGAAATATTCGCTCAAGATCAGGTGCTGCAAAACAGCGATAATCCGCCAGTTGTTGTTCTGGCCTACGCATCTATCAGACCATAACGTGAGAATTCTCACTTGGCCTGGATTTAATTTTGATAAGTTAAGCTCAACATATTTGAGAATACATGATGCTATTTCCGCAGCGCCACGCTTGCCGGTGGTCTCATCCCAGAAAAACATATAAGCTACGTTTTTTCCCTGGTCATGTATAGCCAAATTATACCAGGAAAGCTGCCTCTGATAAAAGACATTACTATGCGTGAGGTTGGGGCAAAATAAAACTTTTTGCAGGTCTATACACAGCACAATATTTTCGGAGCTTATCTTGGCATTTTCTTTATCTGTAGCTAATGCCTTGTAAGAGAGTGATGAAGTTTGAAGTTTGCTTTCATTTTGAATTCTTTTTCTGCTATCTTCATCAGCAGCCCCGATGAGCTGAATGTGAAGCTGGTCACAATAAGTACATGTGTCTGACCTAGGCACATGAAACCTCAGATTAAATTCACTTTCGAAAACATCTCGATACAAGTGAAGTGTTACATTACTTTCAGGGTATTTAATGCAGAAAAGCTCCCACATTTTCCTGACACTCAGTTCTGGATTCAAACATTCCTTTTTACTCATATTTCTTAAATAGTGATTTTCTTGACGAGGAAAAGAAGAAATATGGTGTTTGATCTGCTCTTTTGTTTCATCGGGGATCCTAACATGACTTGCATGCGAGCCTCTGCCATCGATCAACGGCATATCGAACTTCATTTTATCAACAAGAATTTGTAGACGGCGACGTGTAATCTTCAATATGTTGCAAATTGTTTTTTGGCATATTCGAAGGTTAGCATTTTTCTTTGGAAGATAATATTCTACGGAGCAATGTCTAGTAGACCTGTTTTCATTCACACGAGGGCGATTTATGTCCGCTATCGTCATGCAGGAAGCAAGAAACGCTGTTTGTTGATTATAGTTCATACCATAGAAATCCTTAAGTAACTTGATCATTTCTTCATGGGTAACTAGTTCACACTTGTATTGGCACTTGCATATTCTACCCTGCAAACAAACAAAGTGAATTAGTACTTATGTTTTATGATTTAAATTATCATCGAACGTCAGTAAGGAAAATTAATGCACATCGACTACGTTTTCTGGACTTACCTCTTCAGGTGGCAGTTTTACAGACCCAGGCTGCTTTCTCTTAGATATATATAGATTTCCAGCATCTCTTGAAAGTTTTCGGCACTTATCTTTCCACTCAGTTACTTTAACTTTTCTCTTTTTACCATTATTTAAACGTCTTTGGTCACCAGGCGAAAGAACAACACCGACCACGGCAGACATTTTGTCGGTTGCAACGTTGTTCGGGCGCACCAGCCAGTTTCACACTCATTTAATCTGCCGATTGCTACTGCCATCTACCACAGATTCATATCGAAACTTGCCACACGATGGCGAAAGTCGTTTACAACGATATTCTCTGAAAATCTAGACTTCACAAAACTTGTCGCTTGCAACGTTGTTTGGCGGACCCATTCAAATATTTCGAGATTTCGAAACCAGGACTTGATTAGTTCTTTAGTTAATTTTGCACGGGACTTATCAATTCATTCTGCTACGCTGTCGGCGATTTCAGGATGCCTCCGGCGGAATAAAGAATACCTGCAATCTAGAAAAAAATAAATGGTTACATTATATTTTTCTGTTTTATGTCATCATACGGTAGGTACCCACCATTTTTGGCCAGGTTTTCCATTTTTAAACTTTGTTTCTCTGTTTCCGTCTTGCACAATTTTGTGTACCGTTGTTATGAGTTCCTGTTTTTTTACAGGAATCCCGTATTTGGCCAACTGGATAATCCAGTTGACGATCTTCTTCTCATTTTCGAGACTTAAAAATAGGTTCGGCCCCATTTTTCTTGGACTATCTCTACTTCGACCACTAAGCCGGTCCTGCACTGTGGCCCCTGGAACATCGAAATCTCGTCATGTTTTTGGCATTTTACCCCCATTTTTTTATAGCTGTTAAGGCTTTTTAAAGGTTTTCTTCTGAGTACCTATGGTACTTTCTTTTCGAAGTACTTGGCATCCTCTAAAATTGCGAAAAGCAATACTTTGACCAACAAAAGACTGAAAGTTCATGTTTAAATTTTACGGCCGATCTCTGGGAAAAGTCACCTTAGCAGATGCCCACCCAGTAGTCGGCCACTGAATTAAATACATTTTAGAATCTTAACGAGTTGGTTTAGACACGGCCGACCTGGTACCACGGTAGTAATTGCATCATACTATATGTTGGAAAATGAGAAAACAATATAGACGTTTCTCTACAAATAAGATAAAGACAAACAAATAACTTTCAGATTTTGCCAGTAGTCGGCCGCATCGGCAGCGACTCTAAGACTACGGTCAGAGTGGAACCGTTTGCGGACGAATTATTTTTCGGGCGTTCACCGCCGAATAGTTCGGCCGATGCGTCTGGTCAGAGTGGCACCGTTTTAGGTCTAAAATCGGCGTCTGTCATGTGTTTATACGTACTTTAGAATAAAGTTTTCTATAGTGCAAAATGAATTTATAATAAATGTATTTATGTACTTTGAAGGGTAAATTAAATTTAAAACATTTAGGAGTTTGTTTATTTTATTCAAAAACACATTTTAACTCAAAAAATATATATATGACTGTTATTAAGGTAAGTGGTATGGGTATGATAACAATGATATCATGAAACAAAGCTAAAACATTTCTTCCATTACTACATACTTCCGTTTGGGCATTATTAAATTCTTAACTTTATTAGTAAAATTTAATATTGTGCATAGCACGCAGAGCGACAGGGCCTATTTACACGAACGTTGGGATTGATCGATACCGATTTACCGCCTATGCCTTTACCTGTCGCAATCACGGTTATCATCAGGCGCACTCTACTCTACTAGTAATATTTCCATCTTTATTTATGTCGTAATCGCAATCATAAGAAAATAAAGACAGAAGCATTCACGAGTGCGCCGAAAACGAAAGTGTAACATTGGCGTGATGCTAGAGAATAGAGATGGGTACGTTCGAACATGCGTGGGCATTTTTAAAGATGTGGCGTCGTACCGATTCAAATATTCAACAAAGTTAAGTTCCCCGTTAATATTTATCTATGGTTAAGTTGTTTTTACGGTCTCCAGGTTTCCCGGAAATTTTTTCAAATTCCGGCCGGACTTCCCCGGGCACCGTAAAAACCCAAATATGTCCGGGTAACTCCGAACGTATGGAAATCCTATCTAAAGGAATTAATATCATGACGCTTTTGTAGCAAAATATTTGTAAAAATCTGAATTATGTGTGTTATGTCGTAACACGTAACGTCAGTGTAAGTGCCAGTTTTCAGTGAAATTCCAAAAAAATACTAATCGTCATATATAACAAGTTACTTTGAATAACTATAAGCCTCATTACTCTAAATAGATAAGACAGTTTTCCCGATCTCAAGTACATTTTTACTAAAATACCCCTTGGCCCCTTGGGCTCGGTTACACAATCTTCTGAAGTATCAATTTTTTTAAGTAACTACATATATAGATCGAATTATAAAACAGGGCAGGTAATCTTATTTATGATTATTATTTCACTATTTTTTCTTCCTTTGATTGGCGAAGCGGAACCAATCCCCTACCACGCATTCACATTCTCTGTCACATATTTTTGGAAATGCCATTTTAACACTTCCCGAAAAATACAAAAAAACCTGTGCAAAAATTGAAGAACAATTTTGTTGTGTGGCAATATAGTATATTATGATATAAGTGTATAAGAGGGCCTTTAAACCACGCGCGACATATTTCAAAACACGACGCGCAGCGGAGTGTTTTGTAAGTCGCAAGGGCTTTAAAGGCCTTTTATACACGTATATCATACGCTATTTTTTATTACGAATGCATCATATTCTCAAAAATGTTTTTCTTTTTTGAGTTACGTTGTTACTATTTAGAATAAAGCAATGTTGTTTTTAAATGTGTTCCTTCATTTTGACATATGTAATTGAAACGGCAGGTAAATATCTAGGTAAAAAAGATAGATTAAATGTTTCTATAGCAACTTTTAAAAAGTAGGCGCATCATAAACATCATTTTATGCACGCTGCAGCGTGCGATAATCGTTGATTATGATGCATGCGTAATAAAAAATATATTATAGAGCTAATTTCAAATCACCAAAACAAAAACAAAAGAAGACACAACTGTTGTACAAAACACAGACATTGTCAAAAGATTCCTAATTTCGAATATTCAAAAAGAAAAATCTTGCTTATTGACAAGATAATATACATGAAGGGTGTAAAAGTGTTAATCTCATTCATAGATATCTAGCACTCGCCTGAACTTTGCACTAAACATAGGTCTACTAAGTATTCAATAAGTAAACTGCTATTACATTTGTAAATAACTAGTTTTTAAAGCACTTCTTGACGTTTCGGAAAAGAAGTTAATAATTGAAAATAAACATCCTTTAGAAATACCTTCCTTAATACCTACGTAAATCATGAATTTGTTTCTTTGCATTAATAAAAATAAATAATTTCATTTTCACTTTCCATTTTTTTTAAAATGACATAAAAATTACCTCTTAATGTGTCCATTAATACAGTGTCTCTCATCATAAAATTGTGTTTTTGGCCTGTCCATGAGCACAGTATCCCTAAATCATTTCACATCAAGAAAGCAAGGCACCTTCGAATAAAATTTTTCGAATCCACTCCTCCCACCATCAGAAAGAAATCTATGATGCTGAAAAAAAAATAAAATTAATATTTATTATGATGAAAATGAATAGGCTGTGAAGAAAAATATGAAAATTACCGTTACATGTAGATAAAAGGCATGATACAATGTTTCTCTTTGTATTATGGATAAAAGGTAAAAGGTACTAACAGCAGGGCAGAGACCAGGGTGTGTAAAAACACACAATATGAAGTTCCACACTTTTTGGAGGAATATGTTTTGTATTGATTATATATTATTATTAATATTATTGGTATTTTTGCAAAGTAAAGGGTAAAGGTATATTACTTATGATAATTTATAGATTAATCGAATACTTACCTGTATGAAGATTAATCGTAATTTTTCGAGCTTGTCCTCCGATATGATTACGTTGTAGTTTCTTATTTATCACATCCATCGATACGCATTCGCAGTAAAAAATTTTATCGGCAATGCGACCATCGCCCAACACAAACGCTGCTTATTCATTCTGTTTTCAAGCAAAATTGCCCCCATAGGGGAAGGTGGTTGGTTGTAATCATATCGGAGGACAAGCTCGAAAAATTACGATTAATCTTCATACAGGTAAGTATTCGATTAACCTACAAATTTTCCTTCGCTTGTTCTCTGATATGATTACGTTGTAGCGGTTAAAAGCTAGCCGGTGCAATTTTGCTTTAACCACTCTCAAGTCTTAAAGATAAACAATAATATTTCCAACAAAAAAAAGACAAAAATCAATTTATTGAAAAATGATTACGTTTAGATATAACTAAGGCGTAAAATAAAGTATAATATATGAAACGTAACAGAAATACATAGGGGAACGGGGGGGCAGAACGGCATACTTAAACTTAATGCATTTTCTTCCAGCATAAATATTCAAATTTTTAGTCCATATAAAGAGCATGCGATTTTTGGATGGTTAAGGATTTTTCACTAAAATTTTCGAATATGTAGCTCAAAGATAATAAACAATAATATTTCCAACAAAAAAAACAAAAATCAATTTATTGAAAAATGATTACGTTTAGATATAACTAGGCGTAAAATAAAGTATAATATATGAAACGTAAGAGAAATACATACCTATAAAAAAAAGAAAAGAGAATAATTTCCTTATTTACTATAAACTACCTTGATATTAAGGTAAACCTAAATTTAATATGGAATGGGCAAAATCTCACTAGACGTACCTAGAGGACGATTATAAAATTTAAAGAAAACATCTGAATTTGGGCTCCATCCGGCTGTATTCTTAATGACATTTATATTTACCCCTGATTTATAAGCCGCGGACGTTGCCGTATGGCGAACACTATATCCCGTGAAAATATTAACGTTTATGCCGCTGTTTTTTAATGCTAACTTGATCCATCTACTCAAGGTCTGTGTTGTTGCGGGATGATACGGTTTTTATACGTTATGAAGTGCAAATTGATCGAATATGTTTTGTGACCTGTATATAATGTTTGAGAGTAGAGGCTACACATAATTCGGGTTTATCGAAAAATGGAAACGTTAAAATAGGTTGACTTTTGTAAGGGGCTGAAGTTTTTAGTTTTTCAGAGATTCGAATTTCAATTTTGTCTCTAGAAGTGTCTATATTAGCAATATCGATTTTGCTTACTGTTTGAATCCGATGTGCAGAAGTTAAGGCCATAAGCGTTATTGTTTTAATAGCTAATTTTTCAAGAGATAAATTTGCCAGGGGGTAAAGGGTTGCTAAATAACCTAATATAGGTTCTACATTCCAAGTAAAGTTATATTTAGGTTTGGGGAGTTTTAAATTATAACTTCCTTTAACAAATCGTTTGATTATTTTTTCATCAGTATCAGTAGGGGAAAACATGAAATTTAGAGCTGATCGGTATGTGTTTATTGTTGCGTAAGAGGCACATTTATTTATTTCGGTTACTAAAAAATCAAGGTAAATATTTAAGTCATATTTGAATACCTTGTGATGATGGCCCGTACAATACATCCAATATTTTCGAAAACAAGCATTATACTGTTTCCACGTGCCTTCCGAGATAGATGAAAATATTACTGGTATGGCCCGGCAGGAGATGTTTCTTTCAAGGAATGCCGCCCGGACAATTT
>MU193457.1:432-23550 GCA_016904865.1 Pissodes strobi | reverse complement strand
TATCAATAATAACTAATTAAAAACGTTAACAGATTTTTGAAACAGCCTGTTGAATACAAACTTTATTAAAAAAATTATTTGGTGATAATAATAAAAAAAAACATAACGTAAGTTTGACATGGAGCTGCAAACAATTCAGAAGATATCAATTGTGTTTTTCCAAAGCCAAATAGAGTGTTAGAGTGCTATAAATAATTTCGTCATAAATTTGATTAAATATACCGCAAACGAAAATATCGTTTATGGTCAGCTTTTATTTAAATTCAACCTGTGTGCGGCGAAATGCAACGAAGAAATTAAACGACGATCCCTTTGCAGTGCTCTCTTGTCATTAAGTGGACCTTCTTGTCGTAGTTAATATTCGCTGGTTACGGTTTTTTCTTGTTATTTTTATTTATTTTTTCTTGGTTCCCTCCGATTCTGGTCCACTTTGTCGTATCCCCCTAGTGTATTATTTCTTTACAGATGCTGGTTTCTTCCTATATTTACGCTGGTCATTTCTGGTTACTGTTACTGTATGTACCTTAGATAAGAGTTGATTCAACTATGCTTTATGTCCACGCCTTTGTGTTTCACCTATACGATATTCCCAGTAGGATACTTATCGTTAACACTTGCGGTTAAAATTGTAACTCTATACTCTAGCTACATTTCTTTATATCTGCATAGACTGCTTATTTTTTCCTCTCATAAGGGTGATTTTTTCTTTTATCTATGGTATGATACTATTGATAATTGTGTTTAAAATTTAAAATTGTCTTATTCATTATGGTCCTCTTCTGTAATACTCAGTAATGCTGATTGATTGTATCTCAAATCTGCAGAGGCTGATACACGATTTCAACCTTGTGGATCCCAATGGCTATGAATTGTATTCGGAGATTTATTTAATTCCGACGAAAGACAAAAAATATTTGACTGACCCTGTATGTCAGCAATTAAAACAGCACCTGTCAAAAAATGGCTTAGAAAGAACATGACGATATATACTTATGTGTCCGGGAGTCAAAATGACGTTACTTGTAGAAATGTCGAAAAGGCCCTTCCATCATGTGACTTCACTGCATCTGAACCACCTCCGGGGTTAGGAGTCTGAACGGGTGCCTCCAAAAAACGTCACAGCGGATCCGAACGGCACCTCCACAGGATATCTCCTCGGCGAATCCATGGTCATCGGTCCGATGTATTGGGATCAAACGACTGCTTCCAAAACGTGTCGACGACTGGAACAGACGGTGCTTCTGCTACTTGGTTCTCGGGTTCAAAAATGGCGTTCTCCACCACGGGTCAACGAGGAATTTCGGCGCTTCCCAGATGCGTGCTACTGAGTGGGATTACTGGCGGCGTTCCTCCTTGAGCTGGGGGTTGTATATCAGATGGAATAACGACTCGCTTAATTCGAAACAAACTGTACGTATATTGGTCTTCAGATACAGGAAGGAATGCACTTAGAATGACGACTATGTTTGAATACAATTTACTAGAATAGCGTAGAACGCATGACCATTCGATGAGGACTGACCGGACTCGACCTATTCGGCTCCCTTGAGTTTACTTTTAGTTTAAATTGTTATGAGCGTTATGATTCGTTTCAGTTATATTGGTATGCTTTAATTAGGTTTCACTTTTATCTATGGTTCACTTTACTTTTTACTTTACGTTTTACTTTACTTTTACACTTTACTTTTACACTGACGTAACTTTAGGGGAGGTTTGATCTTGGTTCCCAGAGAAGCGTTTGGCCTTAATTAAAAGGGAACTGGTTATGCTTTTAAAATGTGCGGTTCTGTGGTTTCTTTCCCCAGTGTCAAACAAAAGACAGTTGCATTATCTAGCACTGGGGCTAAATATATGGCGTTATCGGAAGCTGCCAAAGAAGCTATATCTGATATTCCAATTAACTGGAGAAATGCAACTAATTCAACTTTTTAATCGTAATCAAAGTGCTTTAAATTTATCGTTAAATCCTGTTTATCATAAACGCTCTTAGCACATTAACATGCGGCATCATTTTGTAAGAGAAGCGATTTCTAATAAGCAAATTAAAGTTAGCTATATGCCGACACATGAAATGCCTGCGGATGTATTAACAAAAAGTTTATGTATTGAAAATCACAACAAATTTCTGAAGTTTTTAGGTATTTTTTAAAGTTATTGAGTGGGGGCGTTAAAATATCACTAATCTTTAAAAAATAATAAACATAGGATGAAACTGTGTACTGCGCCTTCCAGTGCATTATTCGTGGAACTCTGATAAACAATGAATGTTTAGTATCTTATGTGTATGTCGAGTCACCTGAATGTAGATCGATATATGCTTAAAATAAAGTTAGTTATGGTTTATCATCTCACTGAGAACGTGTGTTTTATTTATTCTAATAATTTTTTGGTGTAAAAAAATACTTTAATATTTTTTGAACTTAATTTATGATTTCTTAAGAAAAACTGGATGATCCAAGGATTTTTGTTATAATCTGTTCTATTTGAAATAAGCTTTCAAAAAAATAAAAAAGTGCAAATCTCTGAGGGCCAGTTTTTTAAGTGCCTGTTAGTATTACCAAGGGGATAAGTTCCGTCATAATCATTGTTGTCACAATTGTTTCTATGGAAATTATCCTCTTGCTAAAGATAACAGTCACAACAAAAACTGGACCTCAGGGCCGTTAAGTTTACTAGAACCTTAGAACCTAATTTAAGAAATAGTGTCATGTTGATGTTTATGCCAGAAATATTATATTATCATTTTAAAGTGGAAAAAAACAGTTTTATTTGCAGTTTTTACCAAAGGACACTTTACAGTATATTATTAATTATTATTGAGCTTCTGCGACTATACCTTAGGAGAAAGTGTACTGTAACTGTATTTATTAGCAAAAAGTGTACCTTAAATTTTAATGTTTATTTTGAATTTATTTTGCGAAAATGTGCTTCATCCGCAACTTTTTTTTCGTTAATGTGTCCGTCGTCCGTGCCCCATTTGATGTAATCTTTCTATTGAACACTGAACCCAAAAAAAGCTTCAAAATCGAAAGTGGTGCTTATATGACACCAGTACCCCTCTACTTATTATACTATCTTGCATTGTCATGTTATGCCTCTAGCGAGCCGCGGTTACACGCCATAATGACAGTTGGGTGGGCGGGGCTTGTATTGTTTACTATTTGGAGGGTTTGTTTGAATGTCTTGACGGTCTAGCGAATTACCTGTACGGTTCTAGTGGTCCAGTGGTTCAATGTTGCGTTTCCGACACGACGCTGCGGGTTCGATTCCCGCCAGTAGCAAGGCATTTTATTAAAGTTATGTTTGCAAAGTTTTTTTTAATAATTTTGGGTACACCTTGGGTTAGATTCTTTTTCTTGAGCTCCCGTAGCGAGCGAAACGCGCGGAGGCACGGCCACCTATATGACAAGACCAGGAAGCAGCAAATTATGAGTCATCACGACCGAAATATGTAAACAAACTGTAATGAGTGTAAATTATTTTTTGGTTTTTGAGGGTAATTATTTTGTTTGATAGGGGTCGAGGGGCTTTAAATTAAAGGGGAATTATTTTGTGATGTATTTTAATTTATGGAAGCAAGTCGAGTGCAATGGGAACAGGTCTTATGGTCAGAAAGCACTTAATAAATGGATTTGACATAAATTGTCAGTATAGAAGCAACGCTCTGATGGATGATTTTATGAATGATGTCGAGGTTTTAACGAGAAATTTTAACAAAAATGATTTCGTGATACTCTTTACAGGTAAAGAAAATGCTGCCCAAGGAACGAGCGTCAGTGGCGCTACTTTGGATGGACTTTCTAAAATCATGGAGTTTACAAATCTTATCATAGTTGGACCGCCATATGCCCGTAATAGACAGATTCTCAACAAATTTATCTTGGATGCTGACTTTATTATATACAACAGAGTATTTAACAGTAAACATAAATCCCTTTTTCTTAGCTTCGATAATTTTACAGCGGTGAATGACAGAAACCGACATGCAGAGCCAAGTTCTAACGCAAAACGATCTCTTATTTATTACATCAGCGGACGAATTAAAAATTGGTTTAAAACATCCGATAATTTAATTTTTTTTATGGCAGTGGCACACACAATAAAGGTAGATCCTATGGCGCTCGACGAGCGGTGTGTGTGCGAAGATGTTGATTGACACGGTTCTTGAATATTTGTAGGTTGTAATTAGTGGGAAACAGATGTCCTGGGGCACAGTGATGCAGTGCGCCAGACAAAGGAGTTCTGGTAAAGCGATGTTCTAGGTGTTTCTAGTTGTACGACGAACTGGTGCGCTCCTGCCGTCTGTCGGGACTGTCTGACAGGAGTTGCCAGGGGCGGGATTATGCGGGCCAAATCCTGGGAACATCTGCCGTGAAAGTATCTGTAAAACAGAGACATCTCGGCCACATGTCTGCGATGTTCCAGACTATCCAGATTCCGGGTCAACTCCGGATCGCCGACGAGACGCACAGCCCTCTTCTGAATGGAATCCAGCAGCTTTAGGGTATGCTTTGGTGCGGCACCCCAGATATGTGAGCAATATTCTAAGCACGGTCTTATTTGCGCTTTGTACAGCAAGAGCAACTGCTGCGGTGTATAGACTTTTTTGTTGCGAAATAGCGCACCAAGCTTCTGGGAGGCTGATTTTGCGATGTTAGCAACATGGTCATGCCATGACATATTGCTGTTGACCGAGACACCCAGCAGCCCGATTGACGAGGATGAAGGAATGGTCGATCCTGCCATAATGATGTCAGGGCCCGCTGTATTGGCCCTCTTAGTAAACGTTGCTGCTTGGGTCTTTGCTGCATTGAACTGGACCAAATTTCGGTCGCCCCAAGTTTGAACTTTCTCCAGGTCTTGATTAATTGCTGTAATCTGCTCCTGTCTGCGGTAATGAGTCTCAGTCGCTGGTAAGGGTTTTTCTGATCTAAAGTGGGAGACAAGGGTACTGTCATCTGCAAAACTGTAAACAGGATTATTCGTTTCGATCAGCAGGTCATTAATATAGATGAGGAACAGAGTTGGTGAAAGTATTGCGCCCTGAGGCACGCCGGCGTTGATGGTGAATGTGTCCGATATGTGTCCATCGACTGTAACGTGTAGGGATCGGTTCTTAAGGAAACTGGCCAGCCAGGTGCAGAGAGAGGCGGGCAGTCCCAAGGACGGCAGTTTGTTGAGCAGTCCGTCATGCCAAACTCTGTCGAATGCCTTTGAAATATCCAACGCAATCGCTCGAGACTCTCCGTAGTTTTCAATTGCCCTACTCCATATATGAGTGACATAGGCCAATATATCTCCTGTCCATCTCTCTTTGCGAAAGCCGTATTGATTATCGCTGATTATTTTGTTGCTCTCGAGGTACTTGAGTAGTTGCTGGTTGACTACACGTTCCATGACTTTGGAGATTATTGGAAGCAAGGCAATCGGGCGATAGTTTGAGGGCGTGGTTTTCTTGCCTTTTTTGGAACAGGTTGCACTCGAGCGACTTTCCAAGAGGATGGGTAAATCCCTTTTCTGTAAGAAAGAGAAAAAAGCCTGGAAAAAAACAGGTGTTAGTTCGTTGGCGCAGTTCTTTAGCACGATGGCAGGTATTCCGTCCGGTCCTGATGCCTTTTGCGTATCTAGTTCTTTAAGGATTTTGCGAATATCACGATGCGAAAACTTGACTTCTGCCATGGTGGTGTTGATGTTCGGTATAGTGGGGAGAGTCATGCTTTGGGGCACGTCTGAGGTAGAGTGCGATGAAAACATTTTGGCGAGCATGTTTGCTTTTTCCTTGGCTGTAGTCGCCGTGATGCCACGTTCGTCCGTCAAAGGTGGGAGAGACGTTTTTGTAAAGTTGTTACTTACTGCCTTTGCTACCGACCAGAAATTCCTGGAGCCACTGGGGCATTGCAAAAGTTTATTCCTGATCCTTTGATTGTGTTTGTCTTTAGTTTCGTCGATCACACGCTTGCACTCGTTTCTCGCTTCGATAAAATAATTGCGATTTTCAGCGGTCTGATTTTGCTGCCAGTACTTATAGGCTTGCTGTTTCCTTCCTACAGCTCTTTCGCATCTTTTGTCGAACCAGGGCTTTCCTTTTGATGGTAACTTGATGGAATTTGGAATGTATGCTTCCATTCCTGAGGAGATTACTTGCATGATCTCTTCGCAGCAGTCCGACGGGTCGTCAGTGGCAAAGCAGACGTCGAGCCAAGGAAAATCTAGGTAGAACTGCCTTAGATCGTCCCAGTTTGCAGAATTGTAATGCCAGATTTTGCGAGGCAATCGTGGATTCTTCTCTATGGGTGGCAATTCACAAACCGTTGTAATAAGTTTGTGGTCGGAAGTACCTAATGGCGGACCAACTGTAACCTTGTACTGGTCAGGATTGGTGGTCAGAAAAAGATCCAGGAGGGCGGCGAATTCGCCCCTCTCTGAGATTCGAGTTGGTTCGTCTACAAGTTGAGTAAGCCCGCAGCTGATGGCAAATGCTTCAGCTTCTCTACCTTCGTTGTCGGTCTTGTTGTGATGTTTGAGCCAGTTGGTGTTGTGGGCATTGAAGTCTCCCAGAACGATTATTTCTGAACTGGGGTGATCGACCTGTATTGAGTCAAAGGTGGTAGCTAGTGTTGAGAAAAAGCTTTGGTAGGCTCTATCGCTCGGAGGGCGATAGAGACAACATATAAACTTGGTTAATCCCTTGGCGGTGAACTTGAGCCACATGACGTCAAGGTTGTTCGGTTCGAGTGTTTCCTCGCGGTGACATGAAATGTCGCTTCGGACAAAAAGGCATATTCCGAACTTATATCTAAATCGGGTATGTAAGTCGTAACCAGGATAGAGGTAGTTCACTGTTGTTGTTGTGGAACATACTTGTGTTTCTGTAAGGGCTAATATGTGTGGTCTATTTACTTGTAGATGTTGGTGTACCGAATTTATGTTTGTATTTAGGCCTCTTATGTTGCAGAAATCTATTCTAAATTGGTTCGGTGCCTTTGCTGTCTGTGAAATGCGGAATGAAGGGCTCCCAGGGCCACCCAGCGCCCGGAGATCCGAATGGCCGGGGAGTTTACCTCCGGAATATTTTGATCCTGGAAGCACCATCATGTCCATATATTCCTACTGTGAAACCAGGGACCACCAGCGCGGAAGCGGAACGTGATTTGGGAAAACCACTTAGCGCTCCCCAATTCTGGTGGGGTGGTCTTTCACCGGACGATGCGAGTAGGCTTATGCATCTACCACCTAGGGCCGCTTCCACTCGAAGCATCGGCCTCAGACGATAGCGATATGATGATTGCTCCTGAATCTCCACCAAATTTTTGCCAAGATCCAGTTCAGACGATGACAACGTAAATTGCTTAAAAGTGTACTACCAGAACACCCGGGGTCTACGCACTAAAACAATTCAGTACTATAACGAAATGGTAAACTCCGATTATGACGCAGTTGTTTTGTCAGAGACATGGCTTAATGAGTCTATTCTAAATGAGGAACTTTTCCCGAGCAACTTTGTGGTTTACCGAAAGGATCGTAATACCATTCAGACAGGCAAAGAAAGGGGTGGCGGAGTGCTCATAGCAGTCAGGGCATCATACACATCTACCATCTACTCCGTACCTAATAATACCGTAGAGGAACTGTTTGTTGGTGTGGACGTTGACAGTATGCATTACGTGTTCTGTTGTGCATATATACCTCCTTCGTCGCCATTATCAGTTTATGAAGAACATATTGGCTCTGTGAGTTACATTATGGACAGGAAAATTTACTCAAGGGTTACAATTCTTGGAGACTTTAATTTGCCTAACTACACAAGAAACTCAAAACCGATAGATGTAAGAGGACATCCAATTTCTGATGATTTTACTGGTTTCATGAACGATTTAAATACCGAAATCTCCTCAATTTTCATTTCAAGTAATGACCGTGAAATATTATTGTATGCCTGCGTATGTTTCTACGATTTAAAACAAATCAACAACGTTTCTAATTGTAATAAAGTAATATTGGACATTGTTTTTTCCAACTGCCAAGACATATCGCTGTCTGAGTGTAAGCAATCTCTGACGTCAACGGACGCGCACCATCCTGCATTGATAGTTAATTTTTCCGATGTCGAATCAATTTGCATGCAGGATGAGAATGTACCTACTTTAAATTTTTTTAAGGCCGACTATGTCAAAATTAACGACTACTTAGAGAAAGCTAACTGGCAAGTGCTCAACTCACCACTAGCAACCATTGACGCTAAAATTGAGTACTTATACAACACCATATATACTGTAATTAATATGTATGTACCTAAAAAACTGTGCCAGGACATTAAATTTCCTAGCTATTTCTCACAACAAACAGTCAAGTTCCTAAAGGATAAAAACAAAACCTTAGACAGACTTAAGAGAATCAAGGGACAGAACGGCCATCGTGAGATTCGGCTGGAACAGGAATATAAAAACTTGAGAACCCATGCCAAACTGAGTATTCAAAGGGACTATGATGCGTTCATTCGTTCATCGCAGCAAAACTTTATTAGGAACCCTAAATCCTTCTGGTCCTACCTGCGGTCGAAACGATGTTTGTCTGGATATCCTGAGCAGATGCGGTACAATGGTGTCATAGGTTCTGACCCTCATATGATAGCAGATCTTTTTGCTGAGTATTTTCAGTCTGTCTATAAAGCCAACGATAGTGCTTCCATTAACAATTCCCCAAACCTTTTGGGAACCAACATTAATTTATGTGAAGTAGAGGTGACTACCGATTCGGTGTTGGAAAAGTTGGCAACACTTAATGTAAACAAGGCTGCTGGCCCCAATGGGATAGCTCCCGTGTTTGTAAAAAATTGTAGTCCTACCCTGGCCATGCCCTTGAGCATTATCTTTCAATGCTCCTTGCAATCAGGAATATTTCCAACGATATGGAAGAAGGCCACAATCACCCCCATCTTTAAGAGCGGAGACAGGTCAGATGTAACCAACTATCGCCCCATATCTGGCATATCATGCTTTGGCAAGGTGTTGGATTCACTGGTCACTGATATTGTATCACCTTCTTTTCGCAATGTTCCAGGTGATCCACATGTTGTCAGTAATGACCTGAATCAGTTTATGGTAGATGCAGCGCCAAATTTGGTAAGGAATTTGCCAACACAAAATTTTGAATGTAGCATATTGTATAATCCAAATTCTATGTTCCTTACACCCGTAACCGTTCTGGAGGTGCTGGAAATAATAGACAAGCTAAAAAACAAAAGAAGCTCAGGGTATGACGAGATATCTGTCAATCTTATTAGGGGTTGCGCTCAACAGATTGCAATTCCTCTCTGCCACATCATAAATAATTCTTTCAAGCAGGGCGTTTTCCCTACAAATCTCAAATTGGCTGTGGTCAAGCCCTTATACAAAAAGGGAGATCCGACTGTGCCAGAGGCTTATAGACCTATTAGCCTTCTTTCTTCCTTCTCGAAAATATTTGAAAAGGCTATGTGTCTTCGTTTGTTTTTTTTTTCGCAATTTTAATTTAATTAGTGAGAGGCAGCATGGTTTTTTGGCAGGGAAGTCTATAAACAGTGCAGTGTTCGACTTTGTGAGTGGGATTGTGGGCCATCTTGAAGGCAAGAATGTAGCCATGGGTGCATTTTTAGATCTCTCAAAGGCCTTTGACAGCTTGGACCATGACATCTTGCTTGACAAACTTGAACGCTATGGAGTTAGAGGCCCTCCACTGAGGTGGATAGAATCGTACTTGAGAGGTCGTATGCAGAGGGTTGTAATCCAGAGGGATGGGCATAGCTACTGCTCAGAGGACAGGCCAGTGGCTATGGGTGTTCCGCAGGGCAGCGTTATCGGGCCATTTCTTTTCATATGCTACATCAATGACTTGAGCAAGGATGTGGCGGACGGGAGTGTGTCGATTGTAAACTTTGCCGATGATACCAACATACTGGCTGGAGCAACGACTGTAGAGAGGGTCCTGGCTGTTGGTAGGCATTGTCTAATGTCTGCACAAAGATGGTTCGATCAAAACAAACTTATACTTAATGCTAACAAATCGAGTTTTGTATTATTCAGATCGAAACAGTCACCACTTGCCTGTCCGGATAATGCTGTGTTGCTCTCACAGGTGGTACCAATCACATCAGAAGCTAAATTTCTGGGTATTTATGTGGATTGTCACCTCACTTGGGAAAGGGAGGTTGATTATGTCTCGAACAAGCTTAATAGCTGCTGCTATATGCTCAGGACTCTAAAGCAATATGTCGACTTGAAGACCTTGCTAATCACATACTATGCAAACTTCAATTCCATCATGAAGTTTGGAGTTCTTTTCTGGGGAAACAGTGTGACTGCATCAAGAGTCTTTCTTGTGCAAAAACGGGCATTGAGAATTATTATTGGTATGAGTAGGCTCGAGTCATGCAGGGGAGTTTTTAAAACACACAGTCTTCTCACCCTGGCTGGTTTGCATATATATGAGTGTGTGACATTCCTGCATAATAACAAGCACCTTTTCATGACATACTTACCTGATCATGAGCATAACACCAGATCTCTTCACTATAATATACCCTTACATAAGTTAACACTCTTTAAGCGAAGCCCTCTCTACTCATGTATTAGGTATTATAATCACCTTCCACTGGCAGTAAAGCAAAATGCGTCAGCCTCAACTTTTAGGAAGAGTGTTAAACGATTTCTTGTACAGTTGGAACCCTATACTGTTGCTGAGTTTATGTCATAGGAGTGAATCATTCTATGTGTATGCAAACATGGTGTAATTTCTTGTATTATTGTGCTGTTACGATTACCTATTTTAACTATAACCCAGCAATGTCATTATTGCCTTCTAATTGTATTACTTTCTGATTCTACCGTCCGCTGTAGGGTTTGTACTTGCAATGCCTATTGAACTCTGGATTTTATCTTGTTTTGTCTTTTAACCATTTTATTGTCTTATATTTTAACAATTTTAAACTGTCCTTTAGTGTTCTCTATTTCTATTCCTATTGTGATTTTATATTCTATGTTTTATTTTTATTTTTATTTTTATACTATGACGCCATTTGTTAAATACTCCTAAGTATTTTTTGTAATATAGAATTTTTGACTTTGACTTTGACTTTGTTCTATCAGATCATCAGCACGGATTTTTATCTCGGAGGTCGTGTGAGTCGAATTTGGCAGTGTACAGTAGTTATCTTGCAAGTGCACTGGATGCTTCTGTGCAGGTGGACGCGGTCTATTTTGACTTCCAAAAAGCCTTTGATGTGGTTAGCCATAGAATTCTCTTAAATAAATTGAAAAACTATGGTATTGGTAACCCTCTACTATCCTGGTTGAGTAGCTACCTAATGGGCCGTATACAGAATGTAAAGTTTAAAGGATCTTTATCCAGGGATATTACCGCGTACTCCGGAGTTCCGCAGGGATCACATCTTGGACCAATGCTCTTCCTGCTTTTCATAAACGATTTGGCCGGTGTATTCAAGAAGTGTCACTTTTTGTCCTTTGCTGATGACCTAAAGATTTATTGTAGAGTTGCCAACGATAGGGCCTGCATGCAGCTGCAAAGCGAAATTGATGAGTTGGTTGAATAGTAACGCAATGACTAAATACTACAAAAAGTAAGATTATATCGTTTTCAAGGAAAAAAATGCTTATAGACCACTCATATTCGATCAAGGGGATACAACTGCAGCAGGTGACTGTAATTAATGATCTTGGAGTTGTATTTGATAACGAGCTGCGTTTTACTCAGCATGTTGACAGCGTCGTTGCGAAGGCTTTTAAAATGGCAGAATTCATTATGCGGCAGTGCTGGGACTTTAAAGATATTGTGGCACTTAACGCAATATACTCTGCATTGGTCAGGAGCCATCTTGAGTATTGTTGTGTCGTATGGATGCCCCTATACCAGATTCATGTCAAGCTTATTGAGAGGGTGCAGTCCAAGTTTGTGAATTTTCTTCTTTTTAAACATAGACAAATCGAATATACTTTACAAAGATCGCCTCAATATACTTGGCATTGATTCACTGGAGACACGAAGAATTAAACTGAACATGTCATTTGGGCATAGAATCATCAGCAACTTGATAGACTGTCCCGAACTTTTGGGCCTGATTAGATTTCGCGTCCCAGCACGACCTACAAGACAGCTTGAATCATTTTCCCTGTGACCCTATCGAACTGATGTTGGAAGGAACGCACCAATTAATCGAATCATGGATTACTTAAATAGATTTTTACCCATAAACTTTAATATAAATTGTTCAATACTAACATTTAAGCGTGAAGCTAGATCTCTTATATATCGTTCTTCGGAGTTTCGCTGCAAGCCATTTTAGTAAAAATACAAGTACTCAACTAGTTAGTTAGCCACATGAACAAGATAGGGCTTTCCGAAGAAAATGGATGCCGCTTGTGCTTGGAGGGCGAAGAAACAATGGAGCATGTTTTATCCTACTGTCAGGCCATGGAAAGAACCAGACAAACTATCCACCCCCAGACACCTATTCGATTTCATGAAAAGGATTAAGCCTTTGGCCTAGTGGAATCTACAGATGTGAGCCACAATAGACCAAGGGTCGCAGTGGAGGGCCCCATTTGGGCCCACTTACACATACAAATACAAAATACAATAGTTTAGTAGAGTTACAGTTCTATAGTTGATGTTATATCATCTTCCTTTTTATTGTCAATCAAAAATATTTTGGCTTCATGAAACCCTTTACCTAAAGTACTTAATATACTCGAGCCGCACTGGTAGTTTTATAACAGTCTTGTCTTGTCTGAACACAATGTTTTTTTAATGAACGAATTGCCCACAAACACTTCAAGTCTTCTGACCTGACAGAAACAAAGACATTTGCACACTTGTGTACCCTTCAGCTGGTTCATTTAAATAGAAAAAGGACAGTTTCTTTTTCCTTTCAACTATCCCTCTTCAAGTTCATTAACCTTGATATCAGCTTCATGTAGCGCAGTAAAAGATATTGCTTCATTTCGTTGTAAGTAGTTGCTCATCCAAACTTTCAGCAATAGCCCCTTTCCATTTCTCGACATTCAATCTGATCTTTTTGCGTTTAGTGTGGACATTCTCTTCATAAACTTTACTTAAATATAAAGGACATACAGGAAGCTTACTTGGAATCTCCCACAAGAAACCGTTACGAAATATAATTATAATATTTACACGTTATAAAATAATTAAATAAATGAAAAACCGAGTCAAAAATATTAATGTAAACAAATAAGTCGACCATGAATTCCATAGGCATTATGTGTCTATGGTTGTTACTAGGGAGGGAATATTAAAACTACTTACCATATTACTAAATAAATATACTTAGCAGTCCGTGCAAATAATTTTAATCATCTCGTAGCAGATAAGCAGTTAAATTGTCTGCAGAATCTCTGAGTCTACGGCTATAACATTATTTATTTACTGATTACTGACCATGGAAAAATGAAAAATAGATTTGGACCTTGGAGATCAGAATCAGATCAGTGATCAGTTCAAAATGAACTGAAACCACTGAAACCAGTAACCTGAAATGATATTTCAGTTCAGTGAGCCAAGGTCAAATGTAATTATGAAAACAATAAAAAAAGCCGATTGACAATTGACATTTAAATGCCATCTTTTACACTGAACAGATCCCGGCAAGAACTTTAAACAAGATGTTTATTATTCTTGTGATCCCGGTCGATTTCCGGTTCACTTACAGTGAACAAGGGGCAAACATCGGGGCAAAGTGATATTTTTACAATCGAACACGAATCAGTTCAATAAATTTCAGGTAGATCGATCTGAATCGAACCAAAGTAGTGAATGGAATACGACTTCTGTTCTGTCTGAGAATAGAGTTTAGAATTGGGCAAAAAGAACCGGTTATTTAATAACCCATATTTTTGCTATCGGATAAGCGGTTAATATCAGGTTATTCAACAGTCCTAGATAAACGAAAACCGGTTATTTGTGTAGTGAAACATCTCAACGCGCGCCGGGAGTAAAATTTGAAGGTCGCGTCACACGGCGGGCGATACACCACGAGCGACACACGACGAGCGACACGACCTGTTATTGTGATATCTTTATTAGTTTACAAGCAAACAATATGTGATTTGCTCTATTACCTTGTCAAGACATAAGCGAAACTTTTATGAAGAATATATATTTTTCATTTAGGCCTTCCCTTTTTATTAATTGAGTGGTATATTTAAAAAAACTACCTTTTAACCAAATCCGTTGCGATATGTATAATATTTTATTGTGATATCTTTGTTAGTTCGCAAGCAAAAAATATGTAATTTGCTCTATTTCCTTGTCAAGACGTAAGCGAAACTTTTATGGAGAATATATATCTTTTTTTATTTAGTCCTTCCCTTCTTGTTAATTGAGTGGTATATGCCTTGGGTCAGTTTGGACATTGTTTGAATTAGATTCGCTTGGTTGCGCCCCTGAGCGAGCGAAGCAAGCGGAAGGCATTGCATGAAAATGTTTACAAATTTTTCCACTTCACGCGTTTGTATAAGACTTTTCGAGAAACGCAGGACTGTGAGAGCGGTTGACTCAGGTGGCATGGCTCGCGGCTAGAACGCAAAGTAATGGATTCGACGTCCGGCGCTTGCAAGTTTTTTTTTATTGGATTAGTTAGCTTTTTGGCATACCTTGGGATAGTTTTTGTTGGTTGCGCCCGGCAGCACGAGAGTAGGGAATCTACTAACTTTTCGATGCGAAAGCTGCGGACATGCGTAATGGCGAAACAAGATTAAGTCAGGGGCGGCTTCTCAATGAGTGGGCCCGTGCGCGCGCACAAGCCTGCGAAAGGAAACGGAAAAATAAAACCTTCCCTACATATAATTTAACATAAACTAACTATAATTTGCGAATATACATATTTTTGAATCTCCACTAGCCGCAGAATACATTATTTACAAGAGCGAAATCGAGGCACGACGGCGACAATCAAAACGCAGAGCGTCCAACGGCGGCCTCCGTCCGTAACCACAACTATTCTAAATCTGCGGTGCGCTAGTGTTCGGCGCTCTTGTTAAATGCATTTTCGTCATGCAAAACGGTCGAGAATGTTCGTAAAATCACGAGAAGTCAAGGCTCATCCGTGCGCTATTTAGATCCGCACTTTGTAGCTTAATTTAGTGATAATTTGCAATTCTTGCATATATAGTATGGTGTCAAAAGCTGATTTTTTTCAGGGATGAAAGTATATGATAAGATAACCCTTATTCCGGAGGTAATACAAAATTAGACTCCACAAAAGGACACTATCATCAAAAATCGAGATATTGGTACCATCGTATAGAGGAAAAAATACTTATTTTTGGTCCAATGCACAATAAGGTCTTTGTAGGAAGTATTTTTTGTTAATTATTCAAAAAAAAAATCATTTGCATTAGCCCATATGGCCGAAAAAAAATTTAAATGTAAATATCTCGATTTCAACCGTGCAAAAATTTAATTAAAAAATAGTTATTTTTAACTATAACACTCAATTAACAAAAAGGGAAGGCCTAAATGAAAAAAAAATCCTTTATAATTATAAAAGTTTCGCTTATGTCTTGACAAGGTAATAGAGCGAATCCCATATTTTTGCTTATAAACTAACAAAGGTATCACAATAAACAATGCGAGACGTCATGGGTTTACGCCCTAATTAAATATGTCCAGTCTCTTCGCCTTCAAGCTACGGCTGATGCAACACATTTATTTTAGGTCCTGAAAAATTCAGCTTGTGTGAAAAAAGTGGGAGGTAAATCGTTTTTTAGAGCGAATATTACATACTACTATTATAAGTATTATTCTGTATTATACTCCAGTCGAGCCGTGAATTTATTTTTCTTTTGTTCGGTTCGTTGACGCTTGTTAATTAGCTGCATATAAACTCGTGAGTTTAGTGTACGTAATATTGTTTAGTGTTTTATATTTTTATTTATATACTATTATTCTACTGTCATGGCTACTAGTTCGGGTTCTGACAATTGCTGTGGGGGCATAAATTCAGTTGACAATATTATTAAAAATTACTTTTCTTTATTGGATCTGAATAAAAAGCTTGAAATAAAGAGGTTAGGGCGACCGATGCCGGTTTTAAAATTAGACCAAACATGTGCCAAGAAAAAGGATGGTCGGTCTTTCACCAGACATTTTAACCCCCGAAATCTTGTGGCGAATTGAATTTCACCTTAAAGCTAGGAAACGGCAAAGTCGAAGGGCTAACCATCGACAAAAAGATGTACAATAACACTTTTTTGCCATCAAACCGATATATTTTTTAACGTTTTCGAACTTCTCCTGATTTTTTTTAAAACTTTTTTGATTTGTAGTTACAATAAACTGTTTTAATGGTTTACTCTTCTGGAATCGATAAGTACCTACTTATTAATTTCTTCTAGTGCGCAACAATTACCATTCAAGAGGGCGCGAATTCATGTTTTTTAAACATTTTAACGAGTTTTGGGTAAAAAATGGGCGTGGCACCCCCCAAACTTTCGCGACGGGTATACCTCCAGCGGCGCCTGCAGCGGGCATCCCCCTATGCGTATGAAACAACCTACATGAATTGCGCACTACCTATTTAAACCTTCACGAGCCGCCACTGGATTAGGTAAGGTATTATTATGGCTTTGCCTGGCCCTCGACTCGCTACGGCGGCGTAACCAACAATAACTAATCCAAGGCATGCTCAAAATTAAGAAAAATAAATGCTAAGCTTACCTCTGTAACATCTGAGAACATACCACAGGGGACAGCGTCCAACCAGAACTCCATGCGTGTGCAGACCCCAGTTCCGGTGGAAGTCCGGAACGACGCGCCCGTCGTGAAGTCAGGGGTTGGTGGGGCAACCTACCAGCACTTCCCCTATCCGGTCTGGAGGCGGCCGAGATGCGCGCGACGGCGACAACCTGTTAGTGAACCGAAAATGAACCGGGATCACTTAGATTGGTTCAGTCTTAGATTAGGAAAGGGAGGGGATACCGCGCACTGCATTCAGGCAAGGTTATCGGTCTGTTACCGAAAACGACAAGACGCCATTGCTTTGGCGCAAAACAAAGTATTTGGTACGATCGTGTTTTATTGTGACAATTTGTGTTTTTCAAGGGTTTAGTGTAAAAAACTGTGATTTACATATTGGTAGGGTGTGCAGCTTATGGTTGTAAGAGCTACAGCACTTAAAAGGACTCAGGGGTTACGTTTTTCCAGGTAATTAACAAGTGACATTTTTTGGCAGCGATCAATTTTCTCAAATATTTCTAAAACTAACTATTTTATAGCAATATCTTCTAAATATGATTTATAATATGTTATTATGAAGCCGATAATTATATTGCAGAACATATTCTTGTTATTTGTAATTAGTAAATTGGCTTTTTATGTACCTGCTCCTTACTTTCTCCACGTAGGGTAAGTACTGATCAAAGATAATAATTATTATTCACCACTTACAAATTTATTTTATAGAAAGTGGCTTGTGTGGTGTTATTTCGCTCATTGTTTTTGTTTTGTCAATTTCAGATTCCCCAAAAATGTTGAGAGACGGAATGTTTGAGTTAATAATATGAAACTTACTAATTTTCATCCATCTATTAATGACAGGCTTTGTTCCGAACATTTTGAACCACGTTTTTTGTATCGAACAGATCAAAAAGTGTGTCTGTTAAATGAAGCAGTCCCGACCATATTCCAAGAACTTCCCAGTTATCTGCAACCAAAAATGATAAGTGGCTTCCTGGTTATTTATAGATATAAGAAAATTAACATTACTATTTTACAATTTAGTCTGTTGTAATAAGGGTTATTCAAAAATTCATTAAATTAATTTTTTATTGCTGTTTTTGCATGTACCCGGCTTGTAATATAGTAAATATCATACATTTATATGTTTTTAACATTTATTGTGCACTACAAAATCATTGGGAGAAATTGTTCTGCACTAAATTATAGCACATTATATTATTACAAATTATATCTAGCGTTTTTGCGATTATTTATCATTGCTTATTGCAGGAAATAAAAGGAGTCATTGTGAAAGTCCGGAACCAACCTTGTCAGCAGCAGCCGAGACTGATACCCTTGCTGATTCCCCACGGAAGAAAAAACTAAGGAAGCAATTGTTTCACCAAGTTGCTAAAAGTAAGTAAGTCGCTGAAGAGCAAATAAATATGGCTTCATCTCATCTTATTGACATTGTGAACCTCCTGAAAGTTTGGAATCTATTTGGAAGGATTATGATTATATTATGAATACTACCATTATAAGTACGTGTTCCTTGCAAATAGTACAATATATAGCTGGTTTTGTTTAACATAAATTACAACGTACAGTAAAATGTGAAACTTGTGTTAGAGCATTGACTGGTAATAGACCAGATTTTCTGAATTCTTTAATTCATTTTAAAACTCACGGTGGTCTTACATATCCTTCAGATGACGTTATTAATATTTGCTTAAAATACGAGCATTATTTATGAACAAATGAAAATAATTTGCATGGAATACATTTTGTATAAAAATGTATCTATAGTTTTTTAGGAACTAATGTTTTTAAGTGTTTAGAAACTCATGTTTTAGAAAATGGGGTTAACATATATACTTTTTATAAAATCTGTATGTACAAATTATGTAAATGTAAGAATTCATCTTAGTGCAAAAAGTAAGACCCACAAGTGGACTTTGTGCGAAGTATATTTACAAAATTAATTTTATTTAAAGGCCAATAAAATAAGATTGTAAATCAAGTGTTAGATAAGTAATAGTTGATAAATGTAAGTAATTCCTCAGATTTCAACTAGAGTTGTCAGGTGTCCTGGATTTGAACTTCAGATTCCAGCATCCTGCGAAGACCTCTTTCAGCAAGCCCAGTGTCCTGGATTCCATGAATGCTCAAATTATTCTTCTTGGGAATTATTTACCACTACCGTTTCACTTAAAGTTTCACTCACAGCGACCACGGAGCTCGTTCCCAGTCACCTTTGCCGCCACCGCCCTCTTTCGTTAAGCTGCTACGCTACTTGTTTGTATTATCGTATTTGTATTTAAAATTTGCAGGCTTCTATGTTAATTAGGTGCTAATATAAAAATTGAATGACACAGTGAAAGGTGGAAAAGTATTTTAAGGCACGTGCCCACCCCCGGGCTGAGTGTATTTCCAGCTATCGAAACATTACTGACTATTTTTCCAGCAATAAAAAGTAACCTTTCCGTCTACCAGGATGAACATATTTCCATTGACCTACAGCGTTTTTTTATCTGTAAGTTGTTTTCATTGCACTGAAAATTATTTTTGAAATGAAACAAAAACTTGAACAAGCCGATTTACTTTGTTTCGAAGTCTATGATATTTTAAATTCTCTAAGACAAAAGATTAGTCAGAGGATAAGTGACAAATTCTTTGGTTTTCTTGCAACAAATTTTCTGAAAAAATGTCCCAATGAACAAAATAAAATAACCCCTTTATTTTATTTTGTTCATTGAGACATTTATTTAGAAAATTTGTTGCAAGAAACCCATATAATTTGTCACTTATCCTTTGACTAATTTTTTTGTCTTAGAGATTTTCTTGCCTTCAAAATTTTATAAAAATTTACTTGATTATCTTGATTTAAAATATGATTTTTGGAGAACA
This sequence comes from Pissodes strobi, assembly GCA_016904865.1. Classification (NCBI taxonomy): domain Eukaryota; kingdom Metazoa; phylum Arthropoda; class Insecta; order Coleoptera; family Curculionidae; genus Pissodes; species Pissodes strobi. The sequence goes on along the minus strand of MU193457.1, from coordinate 3,915 downwards.
ATTTGCCATCTAAATTGAATATTTTTTCTCTAAAAAACCCTTTTACTTTTGAGTCACTTATGGAGATTGCAGCTCTCCATTGACATTAATTTTGATAATTTATATGAAGAGTTTTGTATAATAAACCATACCCATGATAAAGCTATCTGAGGAAGGATCTGTTGTCCAAAATCCAAAAATGGACTAACATATTTATTGTGAATGATGAACTTAAGATTGTATTTAATATGTTTTTCAACATACGTCTCGAATACCGACTCTAAAAGTTTTCTCATTACGCAATGCAGCTTGGAGTGACAGCCCTTGAACAGGATTGTAGTTGACCATTTCAAAGTAGAACTGCAGACTAAACCAAATTTTAACTTGTAAATGGCAAATAAGAACAAAAAGTTTAAGAAGCTGTAAAATCAATAATAAATATTCCTTTTCATTAAAAAAATATTAACCTATTTTGTTAAGCATTTTATTATTATGTTATGTTTTATAAGAATGTTACCTACAATATCAATGATTTGTTTAGGTTTGTTTAATTAAGGACCTTGGTGCAAGCAGAAAGGGAAACAAAACGAGTCATTATTTTTCTCAAAATCAAGTTACATTTGGCCTTCTGGAAAGTTTAAATAAAAAAAAGTGACATCCGTCCATTCCTTTCTTACATCAAAAAGTCCTCAATTATTGATTGAAGTAATGTAGAAAAATTAGAATTTATGAAGTATATTGAGTTTAATAAAAAATGTCCTTCTTAATATGCGCTTGTCCTTCCTTTTTCAACTCTGTGTCCTGTAATTCTCAAAATGAAACTTGACAACCCTAATTTCAACACCAAGCTCAGGTATAAAGAGCCAATTAATTTTAACAGTTATTAGGATGTATTTAAAAGTATTAAATCTGTAAACTTAGTAAACTAAATAATGTTGACATGTTTATTTTTCAGATTAGTAGTAGGATTTATGCTGTAAGGACCTTTCTGTTCACATTTAGTTGTAATAGGATAATCTAGCAATCCTGACATGTTAAGTTGTTGTTTTTGGTTTGGTTTTCAGTTGTAAATGATAATAAATTTTCGAAAAATGGAATCTTATGGGAAATTAGCAAGTTTTCCTTTTAACAGTAATATTTGTTTTTTTATGTTCAATAAAAACGTTTTTATCTGCCTGGTCTTTCATTCCTATGTATTTCAATTCCAGTAATAAAAATAAGGAATATAAAAAGAGTAGAAATTATAGACATATATCAGTATCAGTATCAGAAGGGGCGGGCCTTGCACTTAGGCCACCAATTGGGCCCGTTATGCCCCCAGCCCGCATTAGAGAACCTCCAGGAAGCCGGTCCTCCTTAAGAAAGCCCGCATCTCCTTCAGACTAACACGACGCACTGAATCTGGCTCGATCGACGTCACGCCAAAGATTCTGTATCTTGCCCAAGCGAAAGCGGGGCATTACGTAAGTAAGCGGGGTCTCGTCGTCCTCCATGCACCATCTACACTCCCCCTCCTCTGCAATTCTCAGCAGGGTCAGGTGCCGTAAAAGCCTACAGTGCCCGATGTAGAATCCTACCAGGGCCCTGCACTCGTTCCTAGGTAGGCACAACAGCCCCCTGGCGAGACTCTTCGCGGGCCCATGTATCATGAGCCTGGTCTGTCTCATCCCCGGAGCCGTCCGCCATACCTCCTCCGCCCGATCCTCCATCCAGGCCTCCAAGGCTCTTTCGCGAACACACTGAGCGATCCCCACACAGGGACCAGGCCCCAAGTGTCTGCGTGCGGAGCCTTCTCTGGCTAAGGCATCAGTGGCCTCGTTTCCCGGTACACCCGAATGTCCCGGTACCCAGACCAGCGTGACCTTTTTAACCTTTGTAAGTTCAATCAGCCAGCTTTTACACTCCCTTACTAACAGAGAGCGCGTGCGGACCGACTTCAGCGCCATGAGTGCGGCCTTGCTGTCGGAACAGAAGAAAATCCTCCTGCCAACGACATTGAGCCTTAATGACTCCCAGACCCCCATCATGATCGCAAAAATTTCCGCTTGGAAAACCGTAGTGTGCTCGCCCAGTGAGGCAGATAGCTCCCCCCCAGGGCCTCACAGTACGCACCAGCTCCGGACAGTGTTCCCATTCTGGACCCGTCTGTGAACCAGACTAGCCCATCCCAGGTTCCCGTCCTTCCGTCCGTCCAATCCTCCTTTGTAGGGAAGAGGAAGCTCAGCCCCTCGGAAAAGCCTATCTCAGGAACCATCGCGTCACCTGGCATCCCCAGAATGGCTAGGTCCCCAGACAAGCCCCGCCATAGACCACAATGGCCCTGGCAGGAGCCGTTGTCACTCCACATCCCCGCATCAGCCAATCTCATAGCCGCTCTGGCTGCCTCGTGCCTCACCCGGTCCGCCAACGGGATCAACCCTACCAGCACCTCCAGGGCCCTCGTGGGCGCAGTCCTCATTGCCCCGGTGATACAGAGGCCTGCAAGTCGCTGTAATTTGTCCAGCACTAGTCTGGACGCCATTTTCATGGATCCTGGCCACCAAACAACCGATCCGTGCATGAGCATCGGAGCGATCATCGTCCTATAGATCCATAACATGGTTTTCGGCCCAAGTCCCCAGGTCCCTCCCAGCGCCCTGCGGCAAGCCCACAGGGCACTGAGCTCCGCCGCGGTCTTGAGCCGAATGTGTTCCTGAAAGGTCAGTTTGGAGTCCAACCAGACACCCAGGTACTTGACGCATTTCTTAGCCACAAGGAGGGTCCCTTCCAACGTGATGTTGGGAGAGACCTCCAGCTTCCTTTTCCTGGTGAAGATGACCATCTCTACCTTGTTGGGATTCGCTCTGAGTTCGTTATCCCTACACCACTGTGAGAACCTTGCCAGTGCTTCCTCCAGAAGCCTCTGCAATATTCCCACCTCAGTACCTTGTGCCATAATCACAACATCGTCTGCATAGGCCTGTACATAGACCCCATGCTCTGCTCTCAGGATGCGTAGGATCTCGTCCACCACTAGACACCACAGAAAGGGGGACAACCCCCCCCCCTGAGGACATCCCCGCGATGACTCAACCCCAACCACCTCATCTTCCAGCCTAGCCTCGACCCTCCGCCCGGTGAGCATGGAGCGGATCCAGCTCGTTATGACCGGACCCACCCCTGTTCGCTCCACAGATCGAACCCACGGCTGTGTTATTGAAGGCTCCTTCAATATCCGCAAACACGCACACCGATAGCCGTCCGCCCCCAGCCCTTCCTCCAACCTGGATACCAGGTGGTGAAGAGCCGAGTCCACCGACCTGCCTGTTCGATATGCTTGCTGTTCGGAACTCAGAGGGGCCCTTAGAGCCACCCACTCCCTGAGCTATCGGTCCACCAGCCTCTCTAGAGTCTTCATCAAGAAGCTGGTGAGACAAATGGGTCGATACGATTTCGTATCGGTGTAGTCGTTCCTTCCCGCCTTGGGAATGAACACCACTCTGCTGTGCCTCCAGGGCTCCGGCA
>MU193456.1:3818-23551 GCA_016904865.1 Pissodes strobi | reverse complement strand
ATTATCTGGTCTTGGAAATGTATTTAATCTAATATCAAATCTACAAGATGACAACAATTAAATACATTTCCAAGACCAGATAATGTTATTCTAACAGTCTCACAATACCTACTGTCAGTTTATACATTTGATCTGTCTTAAAGCCAGATAGGGTGCATCTAAAAACGTCTACATTAAGCAATCGAACCGTTCGTCACCAGGGGTGTGGCGCCATAATTAATTTCGTGAAAAGGAACGGATAAGAGATCGAAGTTACGCAAATGATGATTTGGAACATTCAGACTCGCCTTGGAAAGGAGAGGGGAACAATCGTTTAGCCCATTAAGCAATTTATAGAGAAACACATGTCAAACTGCAGGCGCCTCCTCTCAAGGGTCTCCAAGTTCAATTTGAGGAGCATCTCGGATCTTTGGCAGTCATCAAAGTTCACTCCGATTTTAAAAGCAGGACATGGCAGGAACTTATTCTGTACCCTTTCCAATGAGTCGATATATGTCTGACACTCAGGTGACCAAACAATTGTAGAATATTGAAGGTTGGATCTCACGAGTAAGGCATAAAGAGTCTTAGCTGTGTTCACTGAGAGTTCACTACAGATTCTCATCACAAACCCCCCAAGAAAATATTAGACACATTTCTGCAAAACATAGTTTTTCATCAAACCATCCTCCAAGGTCCCCGACAACAACCCCCACACATATAAGATTCTCGTTATTAATATTATATTTGGTATTGAACTTTTTATAGCCTCTGAAACAGCTTATGCAACAACACATCTTGTTCAATGTCAGCTTATTGATCTGTGACCAAGGGCACTCAAATCATTCTGGAGCCTCATTGAGTCATCCCACTGCTGGCTTGATCGTTTTTTTGGCACATTCTGTTCGCGTACTGTTCTTTTTGTAATAGATGGTTCATCACTCGTCATTTGATCTGCGCTCATTCAGTTCTTCATAACTACGTTTAATTTGATCACTCTGAATCTTAGAGGATCAACCCTCACCTTTAAATGACTACCAGCAAGCTTACTTGCACTTTTCAGACACTTTAAAGCCGCAGTTTCTCCAGAAAATATCAGCTTCAGCAGACGAGGCCTATCTCCAAGCTGACCAATTCTAATCACTTTAAAATTTTGTTGGGTACTCAGCTCCATCTTCTCCAAAACTACATTCACATGAGCACGATCGTGGTTTATCCTTTCTGTCCATCAACTTTGAATCACTTTCCGGAACATTGAAGATGAGGATGTTCTTTGTTGTTACACATTTTCCCTGTGTCTCACGGCTGCTGATCTGAGGTTCGATTAGGCTCATAACCAGGTGCTGATTTAAGCTGTTGAAAACAATCACGCAGGTGTGTAATCTCAATCTCTAAGTCGTCCAGCTTTTCTTCTCAACTTTAGCGTTTCTCGAAGGTCGTTTATTTCTGACCTGAATTTATTACTTTGTTCTGGTAGAATTCCGATCATATGCGATATAATGAAGAATATCCTTGTTACTAACATTTATCTTCTATGCCAATGATGCTATTTCCTAATATAGATTGCGTTAATATCCAAATCGTACCAGCATATGCCATTTCTAACGCTTCATGAAATTAAGAAGTGATTGGCTTTCATAATATATGTTTTTACATACTGACGTGAAAAGAACGCAAAATATTACACCCAAAATTCGAACTAAGTTACAAAATAATGCTCTCATATCTTTGTAGTGTTACACATATGTAACATTCAAGTTTATATGCAGAAAAATGAAATTTTGCACCCTGAATAAAATCAGAATATATTACAACAACTTGGGAATGTTTTTGTGAAATACCATAAGAAAGAAAATACTTGAGGTTAGGTTCCATTTTTTTGGGAATATTTGAAGCAGCTTCTCACTTATCAACTTGTCAGATCAACAAACTAAGTCAATCTGCCGAATCATGTAAATTTCGGTAAAAGCTGACATGTTAACTACGCCATCTGCCGACCAACAGATATATTTTTACCCCACGTAATATACGTTACACATGTTAACGCTAGGTTGTTCAGGGTTAAAATTTCATTGGTACAGGACTTTCCCCGAGATTCTCGATTCCCAATCTTTCTAAATCTACTTTACATTTAAAAATTCGGCCTTCTCTAATTTATCTTCTAGACTCAATATAGAGTAGATGTAGAAAAATTGATAATCTAGAAGCTTGATAAAAGTCCAGTTGTTTTAATTATTATTATTTTAATTTTGAACAAGAATATTACAGAGAATAATTCCAAATAGGAGGTTTGAATAGTCATACAGAACAATGAATTATTATAGATTGTCATAAATACAAAAATAATTATGTAAATGTGTATTCTAAAGCACGTCGGATAAGACAATTGTATAAACACTTAATTGCTTTTTTATCAGTAATATTACAACATGCACGCCTCTTTCGTAAGCTGTAAGAGTAATGTGTGCTTATTGAATGTTACTTCCCTATCAAATGTAACCTAGTTCATTACCTCTCTGTGCAGGGTGTTCACCCTTAATGTCCCCCCCTTAACTTTGTTAATTTTTAAGCTACAAAAAAATTGTAGGGTTTTTAATGTAGTTTTTGCATACGTAAAGAAAAAAACAAAAATTTGTATAGTATACAGGGTAGATCAAAAAGATACATTTTTTTAAAATCTAGCCCTCATTTTTTATTTGATTTTTCGATTCTACGTAAAATTCTAAGGATTTTTAATGTAACACACTATATGCCTATTCCTAATACTTTAGGAGTTATTGACAATTGAAGTCGCTATTTTTTAATTATAATAATAATTCTTTAATCATTTTTAAAACAGAAGATACAAAAGCACTACTCAAATCTTAACAAAAACAGTTAGAGATTAAAACTGTGAATTAAATATATTATTGAAAGTCGAGGGAAATCCTAACATTTCTTTATAGAAAGTACTAAAGATGAGCTTGCTGATTCAAAAAATACGTCTTATGGACAAATTTATAAAATACTTCAAACCACTGAATACAATACATGGTTACAGGATTTTGAAGCAATTTTTAAAAACAGGCTTTGTCTGTAGTTAAAATGCTGTTACACGTTTTAGATACTGAAGAACACAATCAAAATAAACCTAAAACTATAAAAAAAACCAATCAACAAAATATATATCTTAATGTAACAAATAATCTTGACAATGTAAATTGTTCAACTGATCCGCCATTTTCTTTAATACATTTTAGGTAGGTTCTTCGCAGCCTTTCCAACGCATCCAAAATCAATTGAGCAGCCATTTTATTGGTGCCTCTCTCCCAATCCGCTGGTGAAAATTTTGGCTTAGGTGATTTCTTACGGCTATTACATTGTGAGGTGGAGCTCCATCTTGTTGAAAAACAATGTGTCTCACCTGCTCCAACGGCGACTCATCAAAATAGTCCTCTAATTCTCCCTGCAGAAAACTTAAATAATTGTCCCCGTTTAAAGTTTCGTTAAAAAAAATTAAGCCCTATTATTTTGTTTGCCAAAATAGCACGCCATACATTAACGGTTTGGCGGCCTTGAAACTTAAATTCTCTATAACACTGGGGACTTATTGTCGCCCACTGCCTAGTATTTTTTCTATTGATCATGCCACTGGTTGAAAATGACGATTCGTCTGTCCAAAATACTGTTTTTAAATAATTGTTGTTTAAATTTATCTTCTCCAACATTGTTTGGCAAAATTCCACCCTTTTTTCTCTCTGCCTCGGTGTTAATTTGGGTGTAGGCCTAACTTTGAACGCTTTATATCCAGTCTTTCTTAGTGTTTTTTGAATTTTTCCAAGGGACGTATTTTTTGAATCAGCAAGCTCTTCTTTTAGTTTTTTCGATACTTTTCTTAAAGAAATATTCGGATTTTCTTCGACTTTTAATAATATATTTAATTCGCTGTTTTCATCTACCTTACTGTTCTTCTTTTTCTCCCCAGACTTAATATTTGATGGAACTTTTCATAAATTCTTAAAATAGTTTTTCTGTCTGGAATATGCTTCCTGGGGTTAATTGTTCTAAGCTCTCTTTGAGCCAATTTAACATTATTGTTTGCTTTTATAAATATTTCTAAAATAAGTATTTTTTTTACATTTGAATACGGCATTTTCAAACCACTTAACTAATATTCGTTGAATTTATTTAAATCTGTCCCTGTCAGTGGTAAACAAACTTTTTTTTATGGCCTACTTATGTGTACAGGGTGTCCAATTTTCGTTGTCATTGCGAGGTATCTCCATTATTTTGACAGATAGAGAGATGCGGTTTTCGCAAACGTGGACTACTTTTTCGAGAAATGAAAATGCCATAATCAAAATTTTCCTAGCCCTTTTCGTTTTCGAGCTACAGGGTGAATTTGAAAATTTGCACTTTTAGGGCATGCCTCGTATCTTAGCTGCGTGATAACTTACTAAAAAGATAAAAATGAATTCTTAAAGATCTTTTTACGTATAATTCAGTGCCGTGCTTGAATTTTTTTTAGAACTACCGTTTTTTACATACGACCCAAACTTGTGATTTTTTAAATGAACCACCCTGAATTACGAAATTGTGTGAAAAATTTGTGAAAAAAAATTCAAACACGCCACTGAATTATACGTAAAAAGATCTATAGGAATGCGTTTTTATCTTTTTGATAAGTTATCAGGCAGCTGAGATACGAGGCATGTCCTAAAAGTGCAAATTTTCAATTTCACCCTGTAGCTTGAAAACGAAGAGGGCTAGGAAAATTTTAATTATAGCATTTTTTGTTTCTCGAAAAAGTGGTCCAGGTTTGCGAAAACCGCATCTCTCTACCTATCAAAATAATGGAGATACCCAGCAATGACAATGAAAATTGGACACTCTGTACTGTTAGGAGACTCAAAGTAGCATCAAATTTGACGTTGTCAATAACCGTTTGCTCTTTTATTTTTTTATGGTAACAGCCTAAGAATATAACTTTTTGTTTAGTTTTTGAAGCCATTGCGGTATAAATATTGAGTTTCCTCAATTCGACCTCATTGCTTCGAGTAGTGCTTTTGTATCTTCTGTTTTAAAAATGATTAAAGAATTATTATTATAATTAAAAAATAGCGAGAATTATTATTATAATTATCAATAGCTCCTAAAGTATTAGGAATAGGCATATAGTGTGTTATATTAAAAATCCTTAGAATTTTACGTAGAACCGAAAAATCTAATAAGAAATGGGGGCTAGATTTAAAAAAATGTTTCTCTTTGATCTACCCTGTATACTATACAATTTTTTGTTTTTTTCTTTACGTGTGCAAAAACTACATTAAGAACCCTACAATTTTGTTTTTTATTTTTTTTTTGTAACTTAAAAATTAACAAAGTTAAAGTAGAACATTATGGGTGAACACCCGTACAAGTAAGATTTAGGTTTTCTGTTAGTGTCCCTAAACATTAGTTGAAAGGATACCTAAAATGACATTACATTTTTTCATTCCAATTATTTATGTGCAAGATAAGGATGTACCGCTATCTCTAACATATGAAAATTTGTCTATTAATGGAAATGTCTGTACAAAAATGATCTATAATTAATTTTGAGATGTTCCAAAAAAGTCAGGCATTTAAACTGATTGATGAATTCGACGTCGACATCATAGGTAGACGAAAACGAATTTTGTTTTTAAATGTCTGAAATAAAGGAAAGAAAAAATAACGTGAGGATCTACTATTTTAGTCGTTGAAATATTGTCAGTAAAAATATATCGAAAGTTTTGGCTTTGTGAAAGAGTTTTCTAGTTAATTTAAGCTTTCTGGAAGAAGGGAAAACCTTTAAATAACATAGTTGATACCCTTTAAAGGGCCAACTAAAACCAATATACATATTCTCACGTTTTCACTATTGTTGTTAGATAATCGAGTGTTTTCTAATTTACAGAGTGTCCCAACGTCTGGAGACGGCTGCTCATTGTCTTTAATGTGGCTTAACAGAAAAACGGCATATGTAATGGTCGAAACCGTATGCAAATTTAAGCTAATTTTTTTTTCAATAAGATCATTGTATGTTGTTGAAGAAAAAAAAACTTTAAAATCCGTCAACAAGCAAAAACCTACAAGGTTTTGCATTACCACCCTGAAATGCATCGATCGATATAGGTAAAAGAGTAAATGTGTATCATTATCAGTGAGCCTTATGCTTATCTTGCATCTAAAACGAGTCTGATACTTGGAGTTATGGGAAGTACGATACTTGTTTATTTTATATGGATCACAATATTTTTGAATTTTTGAAATTACGTCAAGTTCTAAGCATAATGTTTAGAACTATTATACAGTCATGAGCTAAAATATGGAACAAATTCATTTAAAAATCAGGTATTAATTTTTTGATAAAACGCTCGGACACGTCGATTATAATTTTTTCTTCCGGATTTTTGCCTCAAAAAGAAATTATACAGGGTGTGTCAAAAAGTAGATGTAGCAAAATTTTTTTGTATTTTAAATAGAACCCTATTTTTTCGGTCGAATTTTGAATTCTACGTCAAATTCTGCGCATACTTCATGTAGCATACTCTATCCTTATCTCTAACGGTTTTAGAGAAAAATTACATCATAAAACGAAAATTATTTTATTAAGTGTTGAAAATGCCAACCGACTTAAAAATCTTGACAATATGCCAATCTACTTAAAAATCCTTCTAAAACATTATTTACAGTATTTTCATTAATTTGCCTAATTTCATATCTAATTTAAAATTTTAAGTCTTCCAAATTTTGTGGTTTATCCTTATACACTTTTGATTTCAAAAAACCCCAAAGAAAGAAATCCATTGGTGTAAGATCGGGAGATCTTGTAGGCCATTCTATGGGTCCTCTTCTACCTATCCATCGTTCGGGAAATACAGTATTCAAATACTCTCGTACTTGTCGAGCAAAATGAGGCGGAGCACTATCCTGCTGAAAACAAATAGACGCTTCTGGTAGATTAGGCTGATTCGGATTTGGAAAATTTGCTGCTAGTGTGGGAATCAATTCATTTTGAAGAAAAGATTTCCATCGAAGAAAAAAGGTCCAATAATTCTATCATTTAATATCCCTGCCCAAACATTTACTTTTTGTGGGTTTTGCGTGTGCTGTTCTCTCATCCAACGGGGATTATTTGTACTCCAATACCGAAAATTTTGTCTGTTTACCGAAACGTGGCTTCATCGCTAAAAAGTATGTTGCGATGTAAAAATAGATTTAAGTTGCAAATTTCCATCATAGTTTCACAAAACTGTAGTCGGCGGTCGGGATCATCTTCGTTTAGCTCGTGCAGCAACCTAGTTTTGTCCGGATGGTACTTTTCTTGTTTCAATACCCGCAAAACAGATCGTCGGCTCACATCATTATTAAGGGCTACTTCAGTGGATGCACTATGTGGATTATCTTCAACTTCTAACAAAATGTTCAATTTTGTGTTTTCACTAATTTTTGGACGACCTGGCCGTAGACGATCCTTTACATTCCCTGTTTCCCTGAATTTCTTCTCAATTTTACTCACTGTAGATCTTGTAATCGGTCGTTCTGGATACTTAGAGCTAAACAAGTTACAAACTTCTTCCTGATTTCTATGAGTTATGCGCAGAATTTGACGTAGAATTCAAAATTCGACTGAAAAAAATAGGGTTCTATAATACAAAAAAATTTTGCTACATCTACTTTTTGACACACCCTGTATAATTTCTTTTTGAGGCAAAAAAATCCGGAAGAAAACATTATAATCGACGTGTCCGAGCGTTTTTTGAAAAAATTAATACCTGATTTTTAAATGAATTAAAGTTAAAGTATTTTTAACTTTATAATCATAGTTCTGATGTCAACTTATGGTTTAACTGAATGTAATAGTCATACAGTCGGCAAAACCGGACGTTGACGTTAACCTCCTTAAAGCCGGATATATTCATCTCTTGGTGATAGTACCAAGGAGATAATTGTCATAGAAACAATGTTCCAACAATGGTATCCATGGTGTTTGGTAAAGTTGCCAACAGATGGATATATCGGCTGATGGCGATTTCAATTTATTGCTTATCTTAAAATGTTAGCATTTTTTTGCCATTGCCCCAAACTTGTCAATACGGGTTACGCCAGAATATTATGTTCAACCTATGTTTGTCAAGCCGATTTATATACAGATACTTATCTCATTTCGTACGTACAAAGATGGACAGTACCTACCACCGATTAGAGTTGTAGAGAATTTACGTTCGAATAATTGTGCGAAATGTTTATTTATACAAAGTGTCCTTTTTGATATTTTGACAATTTTATTGTCTTTTATGTATCATACGTTTCTCCTCCTTAAGCTTATAATAGCAAAAGCGTTTTGCAATCCTTATTACAGTCCATCTCTAACCCAAACTAACCCAACATATAAAGTAATATAATAGTTATTTTTGTTACAAGTACCTAAAATGGAGTTTTTCAGGACGAATCATTGCTGTTTTAGCTGATGAGTCTTGAAAAGATTCATTTAGGTACGTGTGACAAACACTATTTTTTGTCATACGCTCCCAAAATTTAATTTTTATTTATACGCTTTTTGCAATTCTTAAGAACGCCTAAATTTGCAAATTTACCATAATTTTTGAAATCATAATGTACGACAAAGTTAGCTTAGAATTTGATAACGTAGCAACTATTTGACAATTTTGTCATGTCATTCAAAATTTGACGTTTAGATATATTCAGGAATTTTAGAATAGTCCGTAAAGGTTGCCATGACGACTTTTAGGGACTGCCTAAAAAGAAGCATTTTACGGACTCAAATGAGTCCGTAAAATAGCTATTTTTGGGAGCGTATGACAAAAATTGTATTTATATATAGGGCCGATTGTGGTAATTGTAAACACTTTTGACAGGTTTGTTTACATTTCCAAGTCAATCTCAATACCAAAAGGAAAAGGTAATAGTATGGAATTGGAGAGGAAAACACATTATTTTAGATGTTTATTATCTTGTTTCAAACAAATAAGATTTATCGAAAATGTATATGTATTTGTTTGTTTATTTTGAATATGAAAAAGGATGATATTGTTTAGATTTGCCCGGTGTTTAACGTATCTCTTTGTGTGTATTTTTATTAGACAAAATGTAAACACAATGAGTCCTTAATGTCTGGTAACAATTTTGACTGGTTTTAAGGACTGTTTACATTTACCCCAAGTTCCATTGTATTTATAAATAAAAACTGATTTCTTAATTGTTCTGGAGGAACTTTTTCTATAAACATAAACAATTTGTTTGATACCTGTAGTATTGCCAATGTGAAACAAGTGGAACTATCTTCAAGTGCCTATTCCTTGTTTACGGCTGCTCTGAATAATTCAGTGGTTGTTTTGCAAAACCATGTTCTTAAGTTCTTCAGCCAGACTTCCGGGTCCTCTCTTGCCATAGACCTTTCCCTGGAGAATTTCTTTAAGGAGCTGGTACTTATTTTCGTTTCGCATTATATGGCCCAGATATTCAAGTTTTCTTCTTTTTATAGTATTTATCACTTTCCTTCCTTTGTTCATTCTTTCCAGTACTGAGTCATTAGACACCCTGTCCACCCACGAGATCCTCAGAATTGTCCTGTATAACCACATTTCAAATGCTTCAAGTCTTTTTTGGGTGGCCTCTGTCAATGTCCCTGACTCTACTCCGTAGCAGAGTGTCGACTAAACGTAACATCGAAGGATTTTGAATTTGATTTTTAGGTCCAAATTGTGGTTTTTAAAAAGTTTTGACATTTTGATAAAGGTTTGTCTTGCTATTTCTATTCTGCATTTAATCTCTTGAGAGTGGTCCCATACCTCATTAATTATCGTTCCCAAATAAGTGAATTTGGACACTCTTTCTAGTGGACTCTCTCTGATAAACAGTTGACAGTTTCGGATGTCCTGCTTACTTATTATCATGAACTTGGTTTTACTTGTGTTCATTTTTAGACCATATGCTTATGTCGTTTTCCTGGACTTCACAAGGAATAACTTCGCCTACGTCAGAAGCAACACTACCAAACTCCACAGAAAAATCACCATTTGAATGGTCTTCATTTTGAACTTGTAAAAGAGAAACTTCATCATCATTTGTGTTTTGTGTAGGAGATAAAATATAAGGACTTAACAGGGCTTGATCTGTAACAAAATTTAAATGTGGAAGTTGCTGCTGTCTGGTAAACTTAGGTGCCAACTCCATTATTTTCTTCGTTCTGTTAGAAATCATTTTTCTGCATTCCTGCAAGAAAAATGAAGATTATCAACAGCAAGACCCAACAGTGGGACGACATTTTTTTAAAAACGAACTTAGATTCCAACTTTGCCTGGCTAGTTTTTTGCGACTTTTCAAGGAGCCAATTTTATTTGCTTTTCTACGAGCGTGAAAACTAACAATACCTATAATATATAAACTATCCAAAGGTACGTACCATCAAATATTTAGAAACTCCACCAAAAACTGTTTAAAATTCTATAAAAAATGAGCTCAATTTTGTGTATTCACCACAACTACGTGTCGACAAATGAAACGCAAACCAAGAAATAAAGCGGCATCATGTATTTAATATAAATAAAAGCGGTATCTTCAAGCGCGCGGTTCGATTTAAGACTTTTTTCTTGATAATCAAAAGATACCGCGTCTATTTTAAGGATATGCGTATACATATTTTGTTAGATACGGCAAATATCTATATCCTGTTTTAACATTTCCCACATAGATACGGCTTTTTTAGTTGGTAAATTCCTAAGTTTACGTAAAAGGAAGCCTTTGGCGCAGAAAACTTAAAATCCCATTTTTTTTAAGATACGGCATCTATTCTTAGGAGGGCAGTATTCGAATGTGAATTGTTTACAACTCTAATCGGCAGTAACCTACCACCAGCCCCGTCTCCAGGGGTGAGGCGGCGAGGCAGCCGCCTCGGGCGGCCGATTTTTAGGGGCGGCCGTTTTCATTTTATCTATAAAGTTTTAATGTAATTGTATGCAACTAAACACTAAACACTCTCGCAATGAACATGTAAAACGCTTCATTCGTACTATAAGCAGCTCATCTCGCGTTGTATGCAGTAATAACCAACGCCTTAAAAAATTAAACTCCACTATATAACATAACGGTCTATTCTCAATTAGCATTAGCAGTTTAAATTCGCAGTGATTGAAAAATCGCATTAACAATCGCAATTGCTAATGAAAAATCGCGACTTAGCACATCTTTAGGGGCGGGCGACATCACTCTAAGGTGATTCAGGACAATTTTTACGGAAGTGGCCGAAACGCAACCCGATTGATTGATCGATTACTGAACAGCATGTAGCACATATTGAGCGTGGAGCAAGCGCATGTTACATATACGTACTCGTGTGATTTTTCAGACCAAAAATTCGAACACCGCGCCTCCACATACCCCTCTCTAGAGTACCCCCATCAAAATTCACATCACATTTTTTTTTCGCTTTCATTAGAGAAACGGTTAGAGGGATCCACGTACATGTCACCCACGTACAAATATATATTTTTTAAATCACATACAGGGTGTTAAAACCACAAGTTTTTCGATAAATCCCCTATTTTCGAAATATTCCGGTACAACAAACTCATGCGATTTTTTAGATCAAGAATTTGACCTCCGTGTCTCCAAATACTCCTCTCTAGAATAACCACATCAAAATTTAGAGAGATCCACGTACATGTCACCCAAGTACAAATACATTTTTTTAAATCACATATAGGGTGTTAAACCTACAATTTTTCCCAAAAAAAAATCCTCTATTTTCGAATAATTCGGTACAGCAAACTCGTGCGATTTTCGAGACCGAAAGTTCGAACTTCGTGCCCCCAAATACCCCTCATTAGAGTAACCACATCAAAATTAATTTTCTTTCGAAAATTATTTTTGCAAATTGTTTTTTCGCTTTCATTACAGAAACGGTTAGATTTGTCCATCATGGACAAATAATTTTTTTTTAAATCACATACAGGGTGTTAAAACCACAATTTTTCCCAAGAAAGCCCCTATTTTCGAAATATTTCGGTACAGCAAACTCGTGCGATTTTTTAGACCAAAAATTCGAACTCTGCGCCCCCAAATACTCCTCTCTAAAGTACTCACTTCAAAATTGATTTTTTATAAAAATATTTTTCAAATTTTTTTCCCTGTTTTTAATACCAAAATGATTAGAAGGGTCCACTTACATATTAACAACGAGCAAATAAAATTTCCAAAGTCATATACAGGGTGGTAAAACAATACATTACAAAAAAATCAACTCTTTTCGGAATATTTCGGTACAGAAAACTCATACGACCTTTTCGATGCGAAAATCGAACTCAACGCACCCAAAAACCCCCCCATAATATTCGCAATAAAAAAGATCATCCCCCTACGAAATTTCCTATTTCGTGCCGAAATATAAAGAAGAATGCTAGATTTTGAGACAAAAATTACTTTTTATCGAATATCTACCTTATTTGAACTCCTATCGAACAACTTTATAGGAACTTTTCGATCGATCTTAACAGGGCGCAAATACTGATTGAGATATCTCTTTCCGTTACTACACAAATGAAGAAAATATAAAAATCACGTTTGGTCGATTTGGAAAAAAAACGAAACGTTGTACAATCAAACTGGATAGGGCACATTATAGTACCCGACGAGACCCATCCTTTTCCCATTTAAAGTTTTCCTCTAACTCTTATCGTTTTCGAATTATAGCCGATAATGAAAATCTCGATTTTTTAAGGTGAATTTTCCCGAAAAAATTTTTGAGAAAAAATATCCGTTTTTATTAGGGAAACAATTAAAGGGATCCATTTACATGTTATTAACATAAAAAAAAAAATTTCAAAAGTATATGCAGGGTGGTAAAAAAATAATTTTTGAAAAAAATCCACTTTTTTAGAAAAAAACGGCAATATGTATATTTTTTAAGTTCGACTACTCACATACGGGCTAAAGGCCGTCGAAATACACATTTTTGGTGGTATGTATTTTGTTCGTATCACTCGTAGTTTTGGAACTACGACCATTCTCGAATTTAAATCGACGATTTCTCGAAAACAAAGAATAATTTTTTTTTCGTAAAGAACATTTTTGTCGGCCTTGAGGTCCTCTACCTACATGCCGAATTTCAAATCGATCGGTAAAAAAGCCGATAGGTTCCAAGTAGGTTCCGGTTCCTATGGGGCAAAATGAAGGTAAAATCGATATGAAAATACGGTTTTTTCCGAAATTCTTTTTTCTACGGAAACCTACCCGTTAAAAAACGTGTTTCGCGATTTCCCCCATTTCTCGATAAAAATTCACGAAACGGGGGATGGGGGGTACCCACTAACCGGCCAACCCCGACGCCGCTGCGGAGTTTGGTCGGGACAAAATTTCGCTCCGAGCTCCCTTTTAGCCAGAAATCGCGAAAAACCACGCGATTTCCATATAGCCCCCAAAAACCCCCCCTAAAATCGAGCCCCGGCATCCCCGATTTAATTCCGGGTAGCCCCCACGTGGTACATCTACCACGAAAATATAGACCCTGCTGGTCATGTCCTTATACCGGAACCTAGCGGGTAAAAAACCGCGCGAGCGGCTATTCGCCGGATAGGTCATTATTGATTCCTTAATTGGTCTGTTGTAAAGGGCGGCCAAATCCTGCTCGCCTCGGGCGGCCTAAAGCCTAGAGACGGGACTGCTACCACGACGATATTTGCTTATTAATAACCTCGACAAACAGTTCAAACCTAATATTTTGGTACAACCTGTATACTGACAAGTTTGGCCAAAGGTAAAAAGTACTTACATTTATAAGTTAAATAACATTCCAAAATTTCAGAAAAATCCATTGATCCCCGAAAACTCATTAAAGGTCTGTGATGTCCTTCCTTTCAAGCCCCAGTATGTCTAAAACAATTGAATTTGAGCATGCTTCTAAAATAGGCTGAGAATTGTTCGTCGAATTAAAAAAATGGTAATAATATAGTATTTCATTTAAAGTAAACGCGTTGCTATCGATTTTTCTAGTATCATCACGTTACTTTTAAACGCTTCAAGTCGCTCAATGCGATTCTGGTGCGACACCTCTAAAATTTACAAGCTAGTCCAAAACCAAAATGCAGCTTCTAACTCTAAAATGCTAAATATTCGCTAATAGAGTAAGAAGAGTTAAAAAATTATTGCGTTTGGCGCGGAAAAAAAAATCATGTTTATGCACTTTTCACAGACCACGATTTAATTGCAAATATTTAATTAAATTGTCGTCTGTGAATAGTGCAAACATTATGATTTTAGACTATTGCTAAAAAACGTGGCAATTATGCGAATATCGAATTTTGTTTGAAGTGGTTAAGCCGTTTTTAAGATGTTGGGACAATAATTTATCAATACAATTAATCTGTATTCACCATTCCATTTGATCATCCCAGAAGTCGGGATAGAGAGTGTCACTTTTATATCACAAAATATATAGTACGTTGCATCGGTATCGTTAAAAATATGTTATCTTGAAAAATGTATGCAGATGCAAACTCGTAAGAAAAACGATTTTGGTTGACTGAACCATAAATATAGTTTCTTTGTTCAAATGTTAGGATATATTTCGAAAGTATTCCTTAATATGCGATAGATCTCTTTATTGTTTTATGTTGTGTTATATAGATTTATATAGCCGTTGGCAGCCCGAATTTTTGATTCTTCACACTGTAAAAAAATAGTATTACAAATTTCATGTAGTGATCGTTTTAAAAGGCAAACCTGTATAAACCAGGATCTTGAAATTGAGTTTTTCTATGTTATACACTTTTGTCAGGGAGACTCAAAATTTCTTACTTTTGTAATCACAATTCAATCTTAGAAATTGTGGTGTGTGTTCTAAAGAATATATCGTAGGTACTGATCCTTTAAGAAAAATAGTATTTCTTAAAAACTGAAGCCACAGATCACCCTATAAGGATTTAGTTCTTGTTACATTCCCTTGAAAAAAATTATGTATTGAACGTGGAATTTTCAGTTCTTTTTACTATGAAGAATGTGCAATTTTTATTCAATTAATCTATTTAATTTTGTGCGAAAATAAGAAACTTTGAGGTAACAACTGGAAATTGATAAATATTCATTGAGTTTCACCCAGTTTAAATATCTATTTTTTGTTGTGCTTTTGCCATTATTTATTATATCTCCGACATATAAATACAACGTCATATCTGTTACTGCTCAGTGCATCGAGGACCAAGAAATTGATAGTGCTATTTTTTACAACCTCGTCTGTATTTTATGACAGATTATTCGCTGATTTGTAAAATGTTATGAAAAAGATGAAAAAGAAATATTTTGAAAATTAACCTAATATTTTCTATAATAAACCTAAGATATACATATTTCAAATGTGTATCAGGCTTGATAAGCTTTTGAAACTAGAGCGCGTGCGGGATAAAACACTGGAGACATTTCGGGAATACTATTCACATTTAATTTTTCTTGAGCATAAATCGGTGAATATTCTGTACTGTGAAGTACCTCGAAATTTGGTTCTGCCAAAGGTTGTTAATTAACTCCCAAAAATCCAAGTCTAGTTTTAAGAATAAAAATATTTGTTTTCAATTAAGTATTTGTTGAGTTAATAAAATAATGAGATACAGAGTGGACATTTCGCAGTTATTATATAAAGTACCAAAACTGTTTATATACGAAAGTTCCAAAGGTATATCTAAATAATTTCAATATAGTACAGAAGTCTCCTGTACACGCTTTTTGTCGAACTTCATGATTTTACTAGTACGTATACGTGTACCAGACGGTTTTAATAAAATTATTGACATCTGTGACTATTTTTTTGGCTGTAACACTATAACGGGCGCATTTTGTTTGACGTCTCGATTTCATAAGAACCTGCCACTGTTTATTAGAATCTCATAGGTGTCGATTAATAATTACCTATTTATGGCATACACGTGAAAGTATAAGCACAGCTTATTCAATAACCAGCTATTCATCTCTATCGAAATCGGAAAGTTGGAGTGTCGGGCACTACGCATCCTGACAGTGCCCTTAGCGGTTCAGTTTCACGGTCTCGTGATTTTTCAGGCAATGTAATGACACGAAGCGAACTGAATTTAAAATGAATATTCCCTTCAAAATCCACGACAAATTCGCCCGAAACTACGGCTATTGCCCTAAAACGACCGGAAGTTTCGGATTTTCATAAAATTTTGCCATTTAAAATCGTTTTCAAACGGATTTTAGACGATAAAACATCGTATATTAAATTAAACGAACTGTCAAAAGTTTTATTCGGATGCCCAGACGTTTAGAAAAATATTAACTCATGGCCCTCTTCTAAAATTTTCACTTTACTTTCCCAAATCAAAGGATGCCGCCGCAAGATGAATAGCTGGTTATTGAATAAGCTGTGGTATAAGTTCAGCTGCTATTGGCAAACAAATGAATTTAGACAAAAAGTGCATTTAATTAAAAAATCAGCACATTTATTTCTTTAAAAAAAAAATCTAGATAAATTTTTAAACTTTCGCATTTGAATTATTTATATATTGTAAATATTAATTAAAAAAATTGGTGTTATGAAGAAATTTTTTTCTGAAAAGTATAATTTTATTAATAATCGAGCTTCTATATAAAAATAATGCATTCCCATATCGTGTATGGTAAACTAACAAACTGTTTTTTTAACTAAACTGAGCTCTACTCTGTATCTGATTTTTATCAATTGAAAAATATGGACTGGTATGTGACATTTGTGTGCGTTTTAGAGAAAGAGTAATATATTGTAAATAATTAGTTTTTAACTGTACATAGATCACTTTTGTAAAATATCTTTCCAAAAAGAATGTACAAAACCCTTAAAAAGTAGAAGAGTTATTGTAAATATATTTTAAAATCTCAGTTATATTGAGGACAATGTACTATTTAAAAACAAATAGAGAAGTCAAAAAATTATTGTGTTTATTTATTTAATCAATAAGTGTAAATTTAAATGAATTTGAGAAGTAACTGTATGTCCAGCAAGTATCGTTTATCTTGTTTCGGTTAAATTTCTGTATGCAATTCCAATTCTTTAAAAATAAAACGGATATTTGAGATAGCTTCTTAAATGAATGGGAAGGCAGTGCTGCCAATTTGGCAGGAGTGCTATCTTGCTAGAAATTGGTATCTATAGTATATTCGACTTATAGAAAAGTAGGCTCTACACCTTAGACCAGGAAAGTTTCCTTGTCTAAGCTGTAAAGAAATGCGCGCTAAGAACACGTATAGAGTCGGCCGTCTCTTTCCTAATGGACATAGCCACATTAAGAATCATATCAATGTGAAATTCACAATTTAAGTTTGGCAAATATGATATTATCATATAGAAAACTTTATTTTTAATTTTAGTTTAAAGTCGCTTTTATTTAAAAAAAAGACAACCAGAGTTATTAAAATCACTGTTTCAATGTTTAAGATTTTTTTCATTAGATGAATGTGTTCGAAAATCGGTCTTTTGTAAATTATTAGTTGTTTTAATTTGAACTGAAAAGTTAGAAAATTTATTCGACCCTGTATAAATATAATGCCATATAATACCATCAATGTTGTTTTAATTTTTTCGATAGTTATCGTGTATCCAAGGAAAATTTTGAAAAATCGCACTGTAACGTAATAAATCACTCTGAAACAGAGCATCGTATTGCCCAAAAGAAAGGATCGTCGGCATCCTCTAAAGTGTTCCCCAAAAATTTACCATATCTCAAATTTCCACTCCAATAAGCTGTTCGAGAAAATTTCTTGTATGTAAGGTTTTGTAAAGTCCGCGTTCGCGCAACACGTTCGCCAGCATATTCTCCACTCTGATACAATTTCTAACGCGCCTAAAGAAGATTCACTTCAGAGTTTTTATGATTAGTCGTCCGCGTGCCCGTAATGCCGCTGTGTCCTTCGACACCTCCTGGCTAAAGTGCGAAGGGGAAGAAGCCAATGCTTTCTCCGCTATCAAGATAAATTTTTGATATACCTCCACAGAACGTCTGTCATCAACTGACTAAACGCAAGGGCAAATCATCTTTTGGACTAGAAATTTAAAACACCCTATATACGGGCTCTTCAATAAATTTTCAACTTTGTTGTTGTTGTCAACTTTACTAAGTGAATTGTCATACAGACAGTAATTGTTACCACAATGATCTTGTAGAATATGATTTTTCGCTTAGAGAAATTTAATATTTTTAATGATTTTAATGATACCTTTGGCGGGAAAATTTCCCATTGCTAGAATATGAATTTTCTCTTATATATTTTAATATTAATGATTCCTTTGGTGGAAAAATTTCCCAGTTAAAATTTTCCTCCTCGGCCTTCGGCGCTCCTGGTAGAATATGACTTTTCTCTTAGAGACATTTAATGTTTTTAATGATACCTATGACGGAAAAATTTCCCGGTTAAAATTTACCTCCTCAGCCTTCTGCGCTCCTGGTAGAATAAAAATTTTCGCTTAGAGAAATTTAGTACTTTTAATAATACAAACCAAATTATGATTCAGACCAGCGAGGTATATAGTTTTACTCCTGGTACAGCTAAAATTTACTTCCTCGGCCTTCTGTGTTCCTGACAGAATATGAACTTTCGCTTAAAGAAATTTAGTACTTTTAATAATACAAACCAGATTATTATTCAGACTAGAAATTTACCTTCTCAGCCTTCTGCGCTCCTGGTAGATATAAATTTTCGCGTAGAGAAATTTATTACTTTTAATAATACAAACCAAATTATGATTTAGACTAGCGAGATGTATAGTTTTATTCCTGATACAGTTAAAATTTACCTCCTCGGCCTTCTGTGTTCCTGGTAGAATATGAATTTTCGCATCGACTTTAAATAATACAAACCAAATTATGATTCAGACCAGCGCGGTATATAGTTTTACTCCTGGTACAGCTAAAATTTACCTCCTCGGCCTTCTGTGTTCCTGGTAGAATATGAATTTTCGCGAGAAATTTAGTACTTTTAATAATACAAACCAGATTATTATTCAGATTAGAAATTTACCTCCCCGGCCTTCTGCGCTCCTGGTAGAATATGAATTTGCGCTTCGAATAATTTAGTACTTTAAATAATACAAACCAAATTATGATTCAGACCAGCGCGGTATATAGTTTTACTCCTGGTACAGCTAAAAGTTACCTCCTCGGCCTTCTGTGTTCCCGGTAGAATATGAATTTTCGCTTAGAGAAATTTAGTACTTTTAATAATACAAACCAGATTATTATTCAGACTAGAAATTTACCTTCTCGGCCTTCTGCGCTCCTGGTAGATATAAATTTTCTCTTAGAAAAATTTAGTACTCATAATAATGCAAAACAAATTATGATTTAGACTAGCGAGATGTATAGTTTTATTCCTGATACAGTTAAAAATTAATTCCTCGGCCTTCTGCGCTCCTGGTAGAATATGAATTTTCGTTTCGAGTAATTTAGTACTTTAAATAATACAAACCAGATTATGATTTAGACTAGCGAGATGTATAGTTCTATTCCTGATACAGTTAAAATTTACCTCCTCGGCCTTCTGCGCTCCTGGTAGAATATGAATTTTCGCTTAGAGAAATTTAGTACTTTAAATAATACAAACCAAATTATGATTCAGACCAGCGAATATAGTTTTGCTCCTGGTAGAGTTAAAATTTACCTCCTCGGCCTTCTGCGCTCTTGGTAGAATATAAATTTTCGCTTAGAGAAATTTAGTACTTTTAATAATACAAACCAGATTATGATTCAGAC